>RJWJ010012919.1:0-25063 GCA_004363605.1 Indri indri
ACAAAACAATAAAACTCCTAGAAGATAACAGGAGAAAATTTAGATGACCTTGGGTTGGCCATGACTTTTTAGATATGACAGCAAAGGCATGATCCTAAAAGAAAGAAATGATAAGTTGAATTTTACTAAAATTAAAAACTCTACTCTGTAAAAGGCACTGTTAAGAAAATGAAAAGATAAACCACGACTGGGAGAAAATATTTGCAAAAGGAAAATCTGATTAAGAACTGTTATCCAAAATATACAAAGAAATCTTAAAACTCAGCAATAAGAAAACAAACAACCTTATTAAAAAATGGGCCACAGACCTTAACACACACCTCACCAAAGAAGATACACAAGTGGCAAATAAGCATATGAAAAGATACTTCACATCACATGTCTCGAATTCCTGGCCTCAAGTGATCCTCCTGCCTCAGCCTCCCAGAGTGCTGCGATTACAGGCATGAGTCACCATGCCTGGCTTCCACATCTAAGGTCATCAGAGAAATGCAAATTAAAACAACATTGAGATGTGACTACAAACCTATTAGAATGGTCAAAATCTAGAATACCAAGAATGCCAAATGCTGGTGAGGATGCAGAGCAACAGGAACTCTCATTCATTGCTGGTGGAATGTAGGAGGGCATAGCCACTTTGGAAGACAGTTTGGTGGTTTCTTCCACAACTTAACATACTCTACCATATGATCCAGTAATCGCACTCCTTGGTATTTATCCAAAGGAACTGAAAACTTATGTCCACACAAAAACCTGCATGTGATGTTCATAATTGCAAAAACTTGAAAACAACCAAGGTGTACATCAGTATGTGAATGGATAAATAAACTGGGGTATGTCCAGAAAATGGAGTATTATTGGTAAAAAGAAATAAGCTATAAAGCCAAGAAAAGACAGAAAAAACTTAAATGCATATTCCAAAGTCAAAGAAGTCAATCTGAAAAGGCTCCACATTGCAAGAGCTCACCCATATGACATTCTGAAAAAGGCAAAACTACGGAGACAATAAAAATATCAATGGTTGCCAGGGGCTAGTGAGGAGAGAGGGATGAACAAGTGGAGTACAGAGGATTTTTAGGGCAGTGAAACTACTCTGTATGATGTTACATGTTGAGTATCCCTAATCTGAAGATCCAAAATGCTCCAAAATCTGCAAATTTTTAAGAGCCAGCATGACACCAGATGTACAAAATTCTACACCCAACACCTTTGCTTTCTGATGGTTCAATGTATACAAATTTTGTTTCATGCACAAAAATATTTTATAAAATTACCTTTAGGCTATGTATATAAGGTATATACGAAACATAAGTGAATTCTGTGTTTAGACTTGAGTCCCATCACCAAGATACCTCATTATGCATATGCACATATACCAAAATTTAAAAAAAAATCAAAAATATGAAATACTTTTGGTCCCAAGCACTTCGGATATGGGTTACTCAACCTATATAACAGTGTCATAATACATTTGTCCATACCCATAGAATGTAATACACGAAGAGTAAACCATAATGTAAACTATGGACTTCAACGATGTGTAAATGTAGGTTCATCATAACAAAAATTCTACTCTGGTGGGGGATGTTGATAATGGAGGAGGGTATGCAAGTGCAGGTATGGGGGTATACGGAAATCAATGTACGTTCTGCTTAATTTTACTATGAACCTAAAACTGCTGAAAAAATAAAGTCTGTTAAAAAGTCCATAAATTCTATGAATTCTAACACATGTTAATAAAAAGCATATTATTGTAATTCCATATACTATAGGAAGCCTGTGATACCTTTTACAATTTAAATGAAAAATGAGTTCTATTATATCAAGTACTATAGTAAAGATATTTTTATTTTGGCTTCTCAAGTAATGGGGGAATTATACCCCATTATTTTAAATTATTTGTTAAATTATTTTTTTCATAATTAGTGTAAATCTTACTGTGAGATCAGTATTCCTCAAAGATGACAGTATGAACAGTGATACTAACAAGCAATATTATTGGCTGGATAAATGACAAAATAAATGTTAGGACTTACCACATTCCATTATTTCAAGTCCTAATAATACATGTTCCTACTGATTTATAGATCATCATGTTTTTTTAATATAGAAACAGGAACAGACGTGTGGATCTTTATTTAACGCTAACATTATAGTTCACTAAGTAAATAATTTGGCATTAAAGTTTCGAGAGAAAAAATTTTATGAGTTCTTTTACAAAATTATGATATATATTCCTTTTATCTGCTGGGCCAATTGCTTATTTAATTTATATAATTATTTTAAATGCATTTTAACAAAATTCTCAGCTATTTCAAAAAACAAATACATTAGTGTACATTCAATGTTAATACAGTCCCAATACCTTAAAAGTTTTATCTTAAATAAATAAAATAAAATTTAAAACATATGGGTTTTATACTCCTGAACATAGTATTTTTCACATGTACTATAAATGCCTGCATCATATCTGTTACCTCATCAAGATTTTCTTTATGGGGTAACCCATCTTGTTCCATATCATAGCTGCAGTCAGAGACCAAGAGTCAGTATGCATTAAATTTTTGTGGAATGAATAAATTTATGAATTAATATCTCATTTATAGTCAATTTTTTCTTATGATGTTCTAGTTAACAAAGTTTATCTCATGCCAAAGATACAAATAACAATGACGACAATAAAGGGCTGAAATTTATTTTAAATTCACTTTTTTCACACTTCAGAAGTTATTTGCTGAAATACTAAAATAGATAGTCTGACAATTATATCACCAATATCGTCTAGAAATTCAGTTAGGGTTCCTAGTCCCAGTGAGAAGGAATAAAGACCAGTCTTCGCAAAAGCAATTCATGTAACTAACTAATGAACTAACTAAATAAATAAAAATAAAGACCAGTCTTGTCTATGGCCATACCGCCCTGAACATGCCTGATCTCGTCTGATCTCAGAAGCTAAGCACGGTTGGGCCTAGTTAGTACTTGGACGGGAATAATTCAACTATAAAACATGGATAGAAGGTATAGAGACTTACTTGAAAACCGAGAAGTATAAAGTAGTAGGCAGATTAGGGAAGAACATCATTAAAACAGTAATGAATTTAATTTATTTTCCTCCACTATCTCTGAAGCTGGAAACCCAGAAGTGAGTACAGTGTGGTATGAGTAAGACTGAGCAGAAATTCTCTAAACTCTTAAGGTACAGAAAGGGAGTAGGAGAAATCTCCAGATTCTTTTTGTTTTCCCCTCTCCTTTTTCTCTTTTTCCCACACCCCAACCCCAGGATAGTCCCATAACAGCTAAAATAAGAGAGGCCAAAAATGAGACCTGCAGGAATCAAAACTGTGAGGGAGGTGAACCTACCTCTCAAAGAAGTAGCAATGCCAAGAGGGCAGGACTAAACCATGTAGGTTTTTTTCCCCTATATCCTTGTCCTCCTACCACTTAGCACTGGATGGGAGCAACTGGAGAAAGGAACAATTTCTTCTTTGAAGAACAAACAAACATACATACATACATACATACATAAATAAACAAAAAATTTAAATGGACCCCAAGGAAGCAGAAAGCATCTGGGAGATAACTGGGAAGGGAGACCTGGAACGTGGCCCCATAAAGCTGTTTTGAATTGTTTTGAACTCACTCCTGACCTGCCCATGCATGGATTTGATTCCAATTAGTATACCAAAGATTTAAACACCTTAGCTGAGGAGTATATCCATGGGTAGGTTCCATAGTGACTGTTAGGCGCTGTACATGCAGGACAGATCCAAATAGTATACTAAAACAGAGTTGACATTAGAACCACAGCCCACAAAAGGTCAAAACAAAAACATCGACATTATCCATAGGATATAAATAAGACTCAGGGTATTATAAAATAATATAGGAAAAAAAACTCACATGGGAAAAGACAATCAACTGACTCAAAAATGAAATAATGCAAATGTTGGAAAACAGCCAGTTTTTTATAATATTAAATATACACTTACCATATGACCTGTCAATTTTACTTCTGAGTATTTGTCCTAGAGAAAACTTACATTTACATAAAAACCTATACACAAATGTTCACAGCAGATTTATTTGTGATAGCCCAAAGCTAAGAAGCAACCCAAATGTCCTTCAATGAGTGAATTGATAAACTGTGGTATATATGCACAATGGAATACTACTTACCAGTAAAAAGGAATAAATTATTGATATTCACAACAACTTGGATAAATCTCAAAGATGTTATGCTGGGAGAAGCCAGTTTTACTTTCTGATTCTATTTATTTGACACATTCCTAAAAAATCAAACTATAGTGATGGATCAGTGGTTGGCAGGGGTGTAGTGAAGTTGTGAAGGTGTGACTATGAGGTGAGAGCACAAAAGATATTTTGGGGATAATGGAACTATTCCGTTTCCTGATTATTGTGGTGGTTAAAAAAAAAAAATCAATTCTACTGTACTGTTATTTTTAAAAATAAAATTAATTTTAAAATAGATAAAAATTCAATTAGGGGACTATGAACACTCATATATCCATAAGCAAAGTATCTTCAAGAAATTCAAATCACTTTAATTAATAAAATCAATTAAATCATAAAAGTCATAGTAAACTATTTCTAAATTAACTGGTTTTACATATTTTTTAATGATTGGACAGACATTTTCACAGCTGCTAAAATATGAAATTATTCTCTATCAACTTTCTGATTATAACAAAATGGTGAAGACATATCACTACCAAATTCCATTTATGATTCTTGACAAACTACTGAATTTAAAAAATCTATAAATAATATTTAGTGATAATTAGAGAAATCTAAAAATATTTATATATTATATTTTGTGATATTACTGCATCAATGTTATATTTCCAGCATATGATAAGGATATTGTGAACAATGCCCTTATTTTTAGCAGCACTTGCTGAAGTATTCGAGGGTGAAATGCCATGATATCTGAAATTGGTTTTAAATGGTACAGCAAAAGATGGGGGGGAGACATATATATATATATATGCATATGTATTATAAAGCATGTAATATAAAATACTAACAATCATGAATCCAGGCATGCAAAGTATAGCTGTTCATACTTTTCTCCCAACTTTTTTCAAAGTTTAAAAGTTTTCAAAATAAAAACTTGCAAAAATAAAAGAGTTGAAGCATAGTAACAACAATAACAAAAGGTGAAAATAATGAATTCATATATACTACATTAAGTAGTATATACTATATTAAGTAATATATATTATATACTACATTAAGTAGTATATACTATATTAAGTAATATATATTACTATACATAAATAGTATATACTAGAATATACTAGCATTAGTATATTCTATACAGAGATACAGAATTTTTTACATTGAAAAACTTCATTCATTCACTCTCCTTTGTCCTAACTGGCCTTCCAATTAAAGTGTAAGTAGGATCAGTTTGACTTGAGGCTTTATGGATTTCTACTATAGGGAAGAAGCCTCTCTGCCCCACAAGATTTAATCCAATCATCAATACAACTTGGTATCGTGATCTCTCATAAGGAAGGGTTTTTGGTTTTTTTTTTTTTTCTAAATTACTCATTGCTATAAGTCTGCAAAAAGAAATTGTGACTAAAATGATATTGGAATTTCCAACCTCCATAACTGAAGAAATACATTTCTTTTCTTTCTAAGTTACCTAGTCTCTGGTATTCTGCTATAGCAGCACAAAATGAACTAACACACTAAGTTGCAACTACGTGAAGACTGTCAGCTTAAATCTTCAATAATCAAGTTCAGTACATTGCATTTAAGGCATTAATTCTTTATAAATTTTCCACTAACTTTCATCATTCATCTGCTTCCATTTAAATACACATTAAGAATCTACAAGATCCACAAATCAGTCTTTATAAAAAAAACTGATAAGTGCCTATCACAGGAAAAGGATTGATATAGCATAGAAAAGTTCTCCTGAAATGTATGACTATCATTTTAAATTCATATTAGCAAATTTAAAATTTCTAAAGTAATAAATGTTTGTTGTAAAACAAATGGAAAGTATAAAGAGCCAAAAAAGGACATTTTAAAGTAGTTGTATCACTAGTATTCAGAAATAAGCTTTATTATTATATAGCATATTCTCTTTTCTTTTTATATGTATCATTATATAAATATATTGCTATTTTTTGCATTTGAGATCAACTTATAAATGTAACATCTTTATGGTAAATATTTTCCTCATGACATTCAGTATTTATAAAAACATTTGTAATGAATGAACCATAACTCTCTGATCCTCCCCCTATTGTTAGACATAAAGTTTTTTCCCATTGTTTTCTTCTTATATGAAGCTTTACAGAAGAAGGAGCATATTTGCCCATGTATTTAATTACTTTATTTTTGAGACATTTTTGTGAGATATATCATAAATACATAAGAGTGCATAAAACAATGCAATTTCTTAACCTCTTTCATATTTTCAACTTCTTCTCTGTGAGAGGCAGTCTCAGTAATTTCTTATAACCTATTTTTTACTTTACTATTTCTCTCTTTGCTTAGATCTGCCCTGCTGTTACATCAGTTCAGTCGATTTTTAATTTAGATTTTTTTTTTTTTCAATTCTAGAATTTCTAATTAGTTCTTCTCCCAACTTGCTAGGTCACTGTTATAGTTTCCTGCTCCCTACTGATTTTTTTTCAGGCTTCTGCTTTTTAGTTCTACTTTGTTAAACCTACTAAGTAAGCACAATTGTTTTATACTCTATATCCAACCAATCTACTATTTAATGTTTATGTAGAGTTGATTCTGTTGTCTAATGTTTCAGCCAATTCTCATTGATAGTACCTCATTTCCTTGTGGCTTTTCATATTCAATGGGAAATACTTTGCGGTATTTCTTTAAATTTTAAGATAAAGGTAAATTTACTACGGAATTTATATTTGCTTCTGTCAGGTGTCCAGAAACACTACCTATCATGGAATACTTTAAACTAAATTCATATGAAGTTTTTTCTAAAGCCCAGGATGATGTGAATTTGAATGGCAAATTCATTCTAAGGTTTGATTACAGTTTTTGATTACAACTTCTCAGGGCCTTTTCCTTACCCACTGTCATGTCCGGCTCTGAGACATCCTTCCTTCCAGTTTCCAGTCCCCTGGGAATGAAAGTGGAGGGTGGGGAGCAGAGACGGGGCCAATACCCCTTTACATGTTTAGTGGAGTGCCATCCAAAGAGGAAATATGAAATAAGCACTCAAAAAATAATTGTTCAAAATAATAGCTGATTAAAGACATTGATAAATTTCCTGGCATTATAAAGTCAGTTTTAAAAATGATTTCATTAGGAGGGAGTGGGGAGCAAACTTGTCTCTTAACATCCCTAACAGAAACTTTCTTGGCTAACTAAGGTAATGATTTAAAATAATAAATAAATTCACCTAACAGAACTCTAAACTTAAGGAATTACCATATATTTATTATGGGAATAAATAAGTTGAGTAAAGAGCTTTTATATATTCATGTTTACTTAGATTAGGAATTGGCTATTTTAATGAAATCACTTCATCTAGATAAAAAAGGTCCTTTCTATCAGAGAATTTAAAACTCTTTTTTTAAATGACGGTAATGTAATGTTTTACAAGTAAGCTTTCTGCATCAATCTATTTCTGCTCAAAGGAAGATCAAAAAAAAATATTGCAATAAGAAAATCAAGAATCCACAATGCAAAGGTTTTTAAGTATTTCCATTTTTCAGATCATAGTCTAAAATACTTATGGGTATCTAGCAGTGCAGATGGCTCAAAAGGATAAATATTTGTAGCTTAACATTTTAAATAGAGACTATACCCTTCATAATAAAATAACTTTATAATAGAATGACTTCTGTGACAACAGACTGTTCTTATGTAACTATTTTGGGGTAGGAAGAAAGTCTGTTTTAGTTTAACATTTTAAACTAAAACAGGAAAGATAGTTTTGAATTAAAAGTGCTTTAATTTGTAACTTGAGTTTTAGGTTACTCTTTTGGGGTAATGTTCAAGAATGAATATAGAAAACTTAACAACTGCTTTCCTATGATCACTACTGCCCCAGTGTACTTTTTCAAAATTTGCTACAGTATTACAAGAATCAGCTCCATTGTTTTAAGCGTATTTCACAATTTTAATTGTCCCCTGTAAGACTAGAAGCCACTTGGCTATGGCAAGGGCAACCAAAGACTTCTAATTTTACGTCTGGGGAAAGTAACAACAAATTCACATAGAAGAGTTGTAAAGTTTTTGACTTGCTTCTTGCTTCTGACTCCAGCCAGCTCAGATTCCTGCGAGAGTTTCCAAAACATCAAGTGGATTGTCTTTTTGTACTAAAGAATACCAAGATACTCAGTTAATGTTGCTCATAGTATACCACATTTAAATATTATGAATTAAAAATAAAAACTTATTTAAACATATGGTAGGGCTGGTTGGAAACTAAAAGAATTTATAAAAGGCTGTAAGCAAAAAGGAGTCACAAATCCAAACAAGGAAAGAGTTCTGGGGCCAGAATTTGCTGGACACTGGTGGCATGTGCTGGTATGTATTAAAGAACCTGGGTATTAAAGAACCTGACCCTTAAAAGCTAGAAAATTAGAATTCAATCTGGATGTGCAGTCACAGCATATAAAATCCAGATATAGTCAAAAACACTTAAAAGGATAGACTATGAAAAACAAATAAAAACTCCAAAAGAGAATGGGCAGAGATATATGCTTGTCTGCTTTGGACTGGGTAAAATAGCAAAAGAAAAAAGAAAAAAGGCTACCCTGAGAATTAATAACAGAAAACCTCACACTTGGGTAGGGTTATGGCCTGAATCCACACCAACCCCAAATTTAAAGTGGTTCCAGACTGACAGTATCCCATGTATATGGGAGAATCAAATTCCCCTGTGATAAAATGGGAAGGGAAGAAAGAATCAAATTCCTCTGTGAACAAAGGGGAAGAAAGGAAAGAGGGGGAAGAAGGAAAAGAACAACAGAAAGTATATGTAGAAACAACAAACTACAGAATCAGACCTAAAAAGAACCATAAGTATTAGGTATTAGTAACAAACATTAATATGTTTAATATGTTTAAAGAACACAATAAATGTAAGAAAACTTACTGGGCAAATTTGAAAATATTCAACCAGGACTCCTGTAAATGAAATATAATAATATTTGAATACTGGGAAGAAAAGAACCTCAAGAGACTGCAGGAGATCGGATACAGCTGAAAAGAGAATTAATAAACTGGAAGACAGGTCTCAAGAAGTGACACAGAATTCGGCAAAGAGATTCAAAAAGATAGAAAATAAAAAACAGAGGTTAAGAAATATGGAGAATAGTTGAGATAATTCCAAATACTGTATAAGTTCTAGAAGAGAACAGCACTGAAAATGAAGAACAAATAACAATGCCTTTGTATGGACTGCAGAAATTTCTTTATGATCTGAAATCAAATAGGCAAGAAAACATTAAAAAATGAAATGAAAAATTTATAATAAAAAGCTAACTCTGCACTAATTGACTTCTATAGACTATCAAATTATAGATATCCAAACTACAATTTTAACTATGTAAAACACTAAAATAATCCATTCTCTATTATGATAGTAAGGCTGCCAAATACATTCAAATGTAATAATCCCGCAAATGATGCAAAAAGCCTGGATGTATGATAGAGACTAAGAATTAACAACAACAGGCCAAGTGTGGTGGCTGATGCCTATAATCCTAGCACTCTGGGAGGCCAAGGTGGGAGGATTGCTTGAGCTCAGGAGTTTGAGAATGGCCTGAGCAAGAGTGAGACCGTATCTCTACAAAAAACAGAAAAATTAGCTGGAGATGGTAGTGCACACCTGTAGTCTTAGCCACTTTGGGAGGCTGAGGCAGGAGGATTGCTTGAACCCAGGAGTTCGAGGTTGCAGTGAGCTATGATGATGCCACTGCACTCTACTTGGGGTGACAGAGTCAGACTCTGTCTAAAAAAACAAGAATTAACAAAAGAAAAATCTAACCTTTAGTGTTTACTTCCAATTATAAGATCTACAGTAGATCTTTGTTCTCTTGATCCTCCATCCAACTAACTTACCGAAGTTGAATATTATGCCTTAAACATTACCTTAAGAAGCCTTCATTACAGGGTCCCCATAAACAGGAAAATCGGTTGTTCTCAATCATAGAAATAGACCATGCAAGCTGTGGAATGAGATTTAAATACTAGTTTCACCTACTTAGCTGTGTAACCTTGAGCAAAATATTGAATTTCTTTGACCTTTGGTTCCTCGCCTATTAAAATGGAAATATCACCATGTCTTAGGATTGCTATAAGCATTAAACAAGATATATTACTTCTCTTTCTCTGTGCTTCCATAGTACTCTATTTGCCACTTATTATAAACATAAATTTCTTCTAGAGTGGCTGCTGAAGACCAGATCTCCAGAAAAATGCCATAAAAACGACTGAAGTCATATTTTAAATAATAAAAAACTAAATAAAATTTGGCTACATCAGAGGTTTCAAACTTTCTCAGTTCAAGGTGTTCAGAGTATCTCTCATGGCACCCTTAAGTCAAAAGAAGTTTCACTAACAGTTCTGTTTATTGAGTTGTTAGGTCCAAGCAACTAAAGATTTTATGTCCTAACAGCTTAGTGGCTATTTAAAAAATAGACAAAAGTTGAAAAAAAATTTTAATTTTCTTAAATAATTATAATTACTTACTAATGGGTTGGGTGCACCTGTTGGGCCCTGCACATACTCTAAAACCTTGGAATCACACTGGACACCACTGCCCTCATTTCCTATTCCATATTAATTTCCTGTAGTATTTACTTTTTGTTACAATTAGCTGTGGGAAATCCAGCTTCACGAAGACATGACATTATCAAAGGTGTAATCTAACATTGAAACTGTGAACTACCTTGAGCTAGTACTTTGTGTGGTGCCTAACAGATGTTGCTGGTTTCCCTCCAAATTTTTAACTACACTATAGTGCCCCTAAGAATTTTCTATGGCAACTTTGGGCATTCTGGTGTGCAGTTTGATAAATGTGGTTCTTAATTATGGCTTCTTATAGAAAATAGCTATTAAAACTAGTTGATTTTCATGGATCTTGATAATAGTCAGTTTCACCCAATTTCTATACCAGACCTCCTATCATCTGCCCCATTTATTAATAGAATTCATGTTGAACATTAGTGTCCTTTAACTAAGATAGACAGTCTGTGTATAACAATACTAACATAGTAAATACTGAATTTCAATATTAAATATGAATATTTGTTGAACTGAATTTATAATAACTTTAGACCATATAAATGTACATCAATCCTTATCTTTTACTTTATCCCCTTAAAATTCAAGCTCTTTTCAGCTATAATCTAAAATGTTCACTGACAGTCAACATGGATTATAATTTTCAGAAATCATCAATTATCAGTATTAATATGTATGGATGCTATGTTACTATTTGTTTGCTATGGTTATGATCCTGCATTCTAGTTCAGACTTTACTCAGAAGACTGGGTAAATATCCATATAAAAATATATATTTATGGAGCACCTAAGTGCCAAATGTTTTTCTAGCTAAAAGAAAGGTAAATAGAATGAATTCACAGCTCTCATAGAACTTAGGAAGATAAAAATTAAATAAGAGAGGAAATAAATTAATAAAATAACGTTAGGTCAACAATGTAGTTGTAAGGAGAAGCCATTTTAGTCAAGGTTATTTCAGAATAACCTCAGGCCTATCTGAGGAGATGATGTGATTTAATATTCATAAAAAGCTACAGAAAAACATTGTTAGGTAGAGCAGCAGTCTCCAGCCTTTCTGGCACCAGGGACCAGTTTCATGAAAGACAATTTTTCCACGGACAAGGTGGCAGAGGGGTAAGGGAGGATGGTTTTGGGATGATTCAAGCACATTACATTTATTGTGCAGCCAAACTTCTCTGTTAATGATAATCTGTATCTGCAGCTGCCCCCCAGCGCTAGCATCACTACTTTAGCTCCACCTGAGATCATCAGGCATTAGATTCTAACGAGGAGCATGCAACCTAGATCCCTCGCATGCACAGTATACAGTAGCGTTTACGCTCCTATGAGAATCTAATGCCACTGCTGATCTGACATGAGGCAGAGCTTATGCAGTGATGTGAGTGATGGGGAGCAGCTATAAATACAGATGAAGCCTTGCTCCCTCGCCAACCACTCACCTCCTGCTGTGCCGCCTGGTTCCTAACAGGCCGCAGACCGGTACTGATCTGCATCAAGGGGGTTGGGGACACAGAGGTAGAGGACAGCAATTAGTGAAAGGCACCAAGATTGTATAGGATTTGGTTTATTCTTGCAATAAAAAGGAAGCCAGCATAGCTTGTGTGAAGAGTGAGAGAAAAATGGTAATGAGATGAGATTGGAGAGAAGGTCAGGAACCAGGGTCTAGTAGTCTATCCTTAATAGACTAAATTTTATTCTGAGTGTATAGAGAGCCACTAAAACGTTTTAAGAAGAGAAATGTCACGATCTGATTTACTGTTAAGAAAAGGTTTCTCTGGCTACTGTATGTAGAATGGATTAGAGGATAACAGGAGTAGAAACAGGTATCTAGAAATACTACAATAGTTGGTTTGAACCAGGATGGTAGTAGAAGAGGTAATATAGACAAATATTGTATTATTTTAGAGGAGGAACTGATGGGATTTAGCAATGGACTAGATTGGGTGGTGGTGGTGGTAAAGAAAAGAAACCAAAAACCAAGAATATTTCCCAGGTTTGGGATTGAGTTATACTATCTTTGGTAATTTTCATCTAAAATATCTCCCAAACAGTGTCTCTTCTATGCATGGGAATTAACAGATTATTTCAGTTTTAATGAAAGTTTATCCTTAATTCTGGTATAGTTATCTCAATCTTACTATATAAAAATAAGTGATTATTTGATTAACATGTATCTTCCTCACTAGTCTAAAGACTCCAAGAGATCAGAAATCATGTTAATCTTTGATCACTAAAGTAAGTGCTCAAAATTTTTAGTATGAGTAAATGAATGAATAAAAGAATAAAGTAGATAATAAGTAGATCTATAGTAACAAAATAAAGAGACTAGCATAAGAAACAGACTTTATTAAAAATTGAGTGAAAATTAGCACTTATAATCTAAAATCGATTTGTATTACTGGATTTATACAAATAAGCATTAGTTCTCATCTTACCTGAAAATGTCTCTTAAGCTCAGGAAGGAATAAATAGTAAGAATTCTAATGAGAAATGCCAGGTGTCTGATCCTAAAAACATTTATTCAACATAGATTTAATGAACATTCAATATGTATAAGAAAATATGCCAGGTGATCAAGATTAAATCATTTAATATTCATCTTAAGGAGCTTTCAATTAATTGATAAGTATTATTTATATATTTGAATCAGTACTATTTAGTACAACTTAGTTAAAATGCATCTCTTTCCACAGATCAGGATGCAGTGAAATTAGTTTTTAAAAAACTATGGCTATTTTAATATTATGTTTCTTCATGTAAGCTTTGAGATCTTTCATGTCCTCCAAATAAGCACTGGCATAGTAACTATTTTGTCTATCTACACATCATGTTACCTCAATATTTTCTTTAAAAAACAATACCAAAACTTTTATTTCTGACCAAGATGGAATGACAGATACTGTATTTTCCCTACTGCCTAAAACAACTAAAAAAAAGTCATAGAAAATATATAAAATTATGGTATTGGTATTCAAACAATGAAGCTGAGGCAATAAAAATAGCAATCACAGAGAGATGGCAAACAAACAGGTGAGACCTATTTTAAAGGCATGAGAGAGTTTCCTGGTGGCTAGCACAGGAGGGAGAACCCTGTTGGAGCTCAGCAGACTCTGTGTTGAGGAGACCCAGGACAAGGAAAACACATGTAGGCACAAGCCTAAATCCTACGATAAATTCCTAGTAACTCTTTCTCACCAAGATACACCAGCTCCTCTGGAGTACAGCCACCTTTGCCATAGCGAGCTAAATAAATCTAACTTTGTTTGACTACCATAATACAATACATGCTTACCAATATTATACTGTCCCCCCCCCTCCATTAACTTAACCAGGAGTGGATAAACCACATGTTAGTCCTGATGATCACTGGCTGGTAGGCTTTGACAAATGAAATTCCTGGCAGAACGTTGAAGGGATTTTCACTGCTTTATACAATCTTGGTGGAAGATCAGATCAGAATTACAGTGTATTTAAGAAATTCTTCTACCAGGATCTCTGGTTCCATACAGAAAATGGGAATTGTTATCTTCTTCCTGACAACCCATTGATTGCTAGTGCCCACAAGAGTCAAACCTTTATTTTCAATGTATTTCATCTTCACTGTTGCAAAATTGATATTATGATTATTGATTAAATGCAAATTTAATCATATTATGCCCCTACTCAAATTCTCATATGAGATTAACATATAAGAAAATATAAAGTTCTCAGATGTTGTGTTTGATAAGTTTTGACAATTTTATATATTTGTGAAACTGCCACCTAAACAACATATAGAGTATTTCCACTATCTCAGAAACATCTCAGATTCTCCTTTCCAGTAACTTCCCTTTCCCCGAGGCAACTACTTTTGGATTTCTATCACCATAAATTTGATTATATAATCTTTGGAATGGTTTATAAAGTCATTTTGTTTCTTTAGGATGATATTGCAACCTTCTACACACAAAGAGGATATTACTTCATGATTTCTTAACAGATACACGTTGAGTATTAAAGGAGCTCAGGAAATTTCACTCAAAATATGACTTCTTGGTATAAAGAATATTTTGAATTAGAGCTCTTAGAGACTAACAGGCCCTTGGAAGAGGCTTGCCCTCTATCTGCGCAAACCAAAAAAAACAATGGACTTCCCTTCCTCTCCCAGTTATCTCAATATATTATATTAAAGAAGATCAAGAATGCAACCAGACTTGGTCCAAATCATCTTAAACATAATATCTGTCTCTCAGTTAATTTACAAGTCAATCTGTTTCCCCCATCTATTCATCCTCCCTAGCAACCATTTATCACCCCTAAACAGAATTACTTGCACTCCTCATATTCCCCCCTCCCCCTCTAAAAGGTGAGTATAAAAATATCTGGATCCCACTGGGATACTGAGTAATCACTCTGATTCTCCCCATACGCATAGCAAATAAACATTTCTTTTATTAATCTGTCTTAATTGTGAGTTGATTTTTCAGTGAACTTTCAGGGGAAAGGGCAAGTTTCCACTCAGCCCTACAGCATACCTTATCCCAACTATTTTGAGCCAGAAGTGTTTCAGATTTCAGGTTTTTTGGATTTTGATTTTGGAATATTTTCATACATAAAATGAGGTATCTTAGGGATGAGACCCAAGTCTAAACATGAAATTCATTTATGTTTCATACACCTTACACATCTAGCTTAAATGTAATTTTATACAAGGTTTTTAATATTTTTGTGCATGAAACAAAATTTTGATTGCAACCTGTCACATGAGGTCAGGAATGAAATTTTCGACTTGTGGCATCATGTCCTTGCTCTAGAGATTTTCTAGTAGCCATATGTACTTTTTCTTGTGTTCACAAAGATTTTCTGATAACTACTATCCAACCTCATATGAGGAAAATAATAATAACCTAAAATCATCATATCATCACAGCACTCCGACTGCTCATTTTCCAGCTAAGAATAATTAAAGGATCCCATAACATCCCCAGAAGATAGCCCTAGCAAATGCAATTAAATCCAGAAAAACATTAAAGGGATTCACAACTGGTTTGATTTGCTCCTTGCTGATAGTAAAAAAATGTACTAGATCTTCATTAGAACACATCTTTATAAAACCACCATCTTCTAATTCAAATTTGTTATAAATTTAATTAAATTCTACCTTTTATGAATTTCAAAATGCTTGGTTTGCCATTCTGTTTCTTCTGACAGATACAATCCAAAAAGCTTAGAATGTTACTTATTCCAGGTTTTTCTGGAATAAAGCTTAAAAAAAAGTAGTGTAGTTCGTGTTTAAAAACATTGTATTTTTATTAATTTAAGAGGGAGTAGATAAGGTATATTTGATTTGTCTTACCAAGAAATGTTTACTTTGCAGCACTATTTGATAATTTATACTTTCTAATTTTAAAAGCGTTAGCACTAGCTGTTACCATTTGAACTGAAATAAATATAAGTATCAGTCTTTATTTCATCTCATTTGATCTCAGAACCCAGACACAAGAAACTTATTTAGAGCTGATGACAATAATAGCAATTACTATATTAAGGACCAGATTCATCATCATGGTACACTATAAATGTCAAGGCATAGCAATACTTTGGATAGTATAAGTTGTCAGAAAGATATTTTTGACCTCTTCAATATCATACTTGCATGCATGATCGTCTTGTAATTCTATGTCAAACATCAAAAACTGAAATATTTTCTTTATAAAACCTGAAGCATAAGCAGAATTTTAATCTAATATACAAAAACTGAATGAAATATTCTGTATTTATAAAAGAATTGCAGGAAAGTGGCAATTAAAACTATCTGTCCCTTCCCAACTTAAAAAACATAATTTACAAGGCTCTACTGCCATATGAAGCACATTATTTTCCAGTGAAGGCAATAAATACAAGGGGGAAAAAGATTAGGACAAAATAAAGACCAAAGAAAGTATCTACATACACCTTAAACTTGACAGTTGTACATTTAGGTTTGCCAGTTGTGTTAGTTCAAGCTACCAGAACCAGTCTGGTACTTGGCTTACAGGGTTCTTATGAGTGAGTAATGAAGTTACTTCCTGGCATGCCCAGGAACCTCAAATACATTGGGGACTTCAAGAAGAGAAGAATTCAGTTAAATCTATAGGTACTGAACACTAAATCTGAGGGTGAGTTCCTGGCTTGGTTTCTTAGCCTCAAGAGGATTTTAAGATCTTAATTTGAAATTCCTTATGAAAAGTTCCAGCAAAGCAAACTAAAAAACATCCTATATGGTCAATCACTATTTTTTCTGCACTTAAGTAAATAATCAGGTCAAGTTTAATGAGACTAATTTTCCTAAAAAGTTAGTCTTATTTTGATTATCATAAAAATGGTAGTAACAGAGTGAAAAAATTATGTTTAAATGGAAAACTATAGCACACCGTTGTATTAAATTCTAGTTTTCATTGTTGTTAGGGTTTTGTCATCTACTTGCTTTACTTTTGCCATCATAATTATCCTTTAATTAATTAGTTGTTCATCTATTAAAAGATGCCAGCAAGAGAAGACAGTACCTAATATATACTTACTGGCTACATTTTGGTTTATGGTACATATATATAAAGTTTTATATCTTCAAGTTTTATATCTTCAGTTTTATATCTTAATCCTATCAGCTGTCTTTTCATATTCCAGCAGGTAAGTAGAATGCAATCATTAACTTTTACTATAAAGTTCTAGAATTGTGTTGATAATTAATGCATTTTCTCCATCTTTGAGAATCAAAAGGGTCCTTGAAGTCAGAGCTCTTATCAATTAATGGACTAGAGAGGACTCGACTCCTCTGACTTTGTAGGAAGGTGGTTTACAATAAGATGGTAAAATTTTGTTTTTATTTTTGGAGCTGCTATATGATATAAAGAAAGCTGAGTCTAAAAGGATGTTTCATTAAATTTAATCGACAATCTGAAAATAGTTTATAATGTGTTCATATGTACATTTCCCCCCTTTTAATTAATCCTAAACCAACCATTTTAAATTTGAACATATTCCTTTCACTTTTGTTCACTTGTCTATTTATATTTTCACACAACTGCAAATGTAGAGTACATATAAATATAAATTTTGCTTTTACCTTCCTATATACTTCCTATGATACTACTGTATTCATAATTAAAACTTTTAATGGTTCTATAATAATCCACCAAACAGATAAGCAATAATTTAGATTTCTATATCATCTGTGATATCGGAATTTTGGCAATAACAGATAAGTTTAAAAAACCTTTAAGATTATTTCTTCAGGAAAAATGATCAAAAATAAGATTTTTCAATCAAATTATATAAAGTTTCCATAACTCTTGATACAAATGTTAAATTTCTTTCCGAAGTTGTACAATTTACATAGCCACTAGTAACATCTGAATGCATAAGTTTTTATCACTGTAGAGTAATTTTCTGAAACCCAAATAAAATTTCTGAAAATGTGTTCTTTATCAGGTTATCTGTGATGCTTCTTAAAAATGTTCATTGCTGGGTCTTGCCGCTATTCTAATAAATCAAAATCTCTTAGCTATGACCTATGAATATACATTTTAAATAAATTCTTAACAGCTGTACAATAAAATTTGCACAAGAAAGTTTGAGAACTATTCTAGTAAAGTGTGTATGGTGCTTTCTCAGATTAAGTAACTCAAAGTAGCATCTACTGAGTGTTTTCTACTTATCACACTAATGTTCTGAGAGCTTTTACATGTATTATTTCATTTATGCCTCACAATTATCCTATTAAGTACTGGTATAATTACTGCTCCAATTTTACAGATGTAGAAACTGAGGCACCAAGGTTAAGAAGCCCTGTTTAGTGAAAAACCTACAATTTGAATCCAGGTTGTCAAACTTGAATCTGAGCTGTCAACTTTTGTACTATACTGCCTCTCTTATGGCAATTATTTTCCTAGATCCTACTCCACCATAAGTCATTCATTCCCTTAACAGATGTTCTACCTGAAAGCAATGGACCAGATTTAATTGTCTATAGAAAAAATAAAGCAGTATAAAATAAATATAGGGAGAAATAATATTTGTCAGATACCAAAAAGAGAAATTTTATACATACAGTGCTATTTTTATAGTCACATATATGTGAAAAAGACATATCACGACCTGGCTAACTAACACCTTCTGAAATGTGATGATGCACAGACTAAGATTAGATTCACTTCAGCATAGCTCATATAACATGTACGATGTTTTGGAAAAGTGACTTCTCAGATTCCAAGCCCTAGAACATATTCTGGGATTTATAAATAAAGAGTAGCAAAATAACAAATGATTGATAACTGGAATCTATTTAGCATATATTTGTATTTGTTAAAGCAATTCCAGTATTTCAGCAACTTAATATAAAGTTATCAATTAACTTTTGAAATATAAATGAGAACCTAGGGTGATTAATGGGAGTAATATGTAAAGTATAAACAGTTGTATTAATATTCTCCATGCTTTTCTGGACCCAGTCCATTTTATAGACACTATTGTCAGTTAATCATCCGTATAAGTACAACCTCAAATATGCTTTTCCTGCTCAAAAAGTCCCCTTCCTCCAACATAGCTTCTCATTACTTTCCTTCATGTACCCAATGCTCTGGGTACTCATTATATCCCAAACAACTCCTATTCTTTTTTTATGGATATAATTTTGCTCCTGCAATCCAGATTATCTCTGGATATTGATAACTAAAATGTTCTCTTCTTATTAATCCTTTCCTGACTTGACAAAAAGAGATACACTTTCCTTTTAGAATACTTTATACTTCTTTTTGATATACATCTTATAAGGGTTGAAACTTGAAATTAGGTTTTCTTGACTTCACCAAAGAAATTACTTACTAAATGTGAGGGACTTTATCAGGCAGTGAGAATACAGTAGTCCCTCCTTATCTGTGGTTTTGCTCTCTGCGGTCAACCACAAAGTCTGAAAATATCAAATAAAAAATTCCATAAATAGATAATACATAAGTTTCAAATTGTGTGCTGTTCTGAGTAGCATGATGAAATCTCACCCTGTCCTGCTCCATCCCATTCAATCCCACCAGGATGTGAATCATCCCTTTGTCCAGTGAATTCTTGATATATAGGCTACTCACTGGTTAGCCTATACACTTAGTAGCTATCTGGGTTATCAGATCAACTGTAGTGGTATTTCCCTGCTTAAGTAGGGCACTATCTGTGGCTTCAGCCATTACTGGGGGTCTTGGAAAGTATCCCCCATGCCTAAGGGGGGACTACTGTACAGGTTGAATGTGATGCGGTTCCTCCCCTCTGGATGTTTTCAATCTGATAGGGAACGCTAATCCTGTTTTATAGCACTATTTTCTTTTATTTTAAAAGAATGGTTGTTTAGAAAAACCTGCTAATCTTTCAGTTACCTAAAGCTGTAGGAACACTTCAGAACTTAAGGCCATAACAAGATTTTGCCATTACAATGAGGCATTATATTAATCTCACAGGCAAATTAGCTTTAAAATATAAGTATTTTAAAGTGAAGATCTCATGACACATTATAATGCTATATTCCTGTTCTTTTTAATATCTTTGAATCCATTTTATAAACTACTCTTATGTTTTGATAGCTATGTATAAGGGATTATCAAGAGTTCTTCACATATTTAACTTTGAATAATTTAGAAGTTTAATATTCTATTAGACTCATTAGGAAGGCTTTATCAGTGTAATATATGTATGGCAGAGACTTTCTGTCTCTGTACTTCCTACTAAATTCAAGTTAAGTGGAAGAAAAACAGGTGACCATGTAGTCTACATGTAGTCCATAGTGTTAACTAAAAACTACCTAATTCTATCTGCTTTATATTAAAATATTAACATTTTGGCTCTTTTATGAATTAAGAGTTGGCAAGTCCAAGGGAATTTGGCAATCTCTTAGACTCAGTAAATTACTGCTACAGATTGAAATCTCTTTATATTTTCTTACCACGTTTTATTACATACTGAAATTCTCATACATGCAAAATATTTGTTTCCTTAAAAGGGAATTATTTATCTTGTAAATTAATGTCAAGGAAAAGGTTGGTAGCTGCCTCTGAATGTGGCTCAATTCTTGTGAAATACAGCAAGGAAGTATTATTACAGTGATAACATGATTTTTCAGGTACAGTATATAATGAGGTAACATTTCACCTAATGTATACCCTCTCTAAATACTTCCAAAACAGTTGTGAAGCACTGAGATTGAATACCTTATAAGGTTTCTCCCATGTGTCTCTCTCTAATCCTACTACTCCCTGTTGTGGGAAGACAAAGAAGGCGGGGAGACAGGCAAAAAGGGACTTAACAGTCTGTTAGGCTCACACTGTTTTTCTAAAGAGAGCTATAAAACTTTGAGATGTCTCTTAACTAAAATGAACAAAATAGCTTGTGCTTTTGAAGAACTATTTCGTAAATCAACTTAAGTGCTTTACAATGCTATTGAGCATTTTTATAAATGAATCATCCAAACTTGGTCTCCTATTTTTCAAATTCAGTTGGAAATCTTTAATCAGACTGCTGAATCAATGACGCACCAAAAATCAGCTTTTAAAATGTTTTAGTGAATGGCAACATGAAAAACAAAGCTTGTAAAGAAGATGATCTTGAAATGCATCCCTTTAAAAGCAAGGAAGGAATTAGATAACTTAATAAATAAAAGGTCATACAGATTACAAGACTTGTTTTGAAAATGTTTAGTTGTGCTTTATAATATCTTGACTTCTGGGAAGAGTCCTTTTGTTTTTTTGGTGGAGCTCCTATTTTCAAATGAAATGAATATATTTATATTTTGTACAGACAAATAAAATTGAGAAGACCTACAATTTTGTAAAATCTTAATACCATAAAAAATTCCAAAGAATCAAAGAAACAAATTATTTTTAAACAGTTAAACCTTGACTTAATATTAAAATCTTAATTTTTATCAAAGGAAAGAAGATTGAATGGAATAAAAAAAAAAGGACACCTCCTGTAAGAATACTTGAATTAAAGTATTTAAATATCTGAATATTTTTTGAAGAACATTACAGGCAGTTTACTTAAAAATTTAAAATGGGCTGGGCGCAGTGGCTCATGCCTATAATCTTAGCACTCTGGGAGGCCGAGGCAGGAGAATTGCTTGAGGTCAGGAGTTCAAGACCAGCCTGAGCAAGAGCGAGATCCTGTCTCTACTAAAAATAGAAAGAAATTAGCCGGACAACTAAAAATATACAGAAAAAACTAGCTGGGCATGGCGGTGCATGCCTGTAATCCCAGCTACTGGGGAGGCTGAGGCAGGAGGATTGCTACAGCCCAGGACTTTGAGGCTGTTGTGAGCTAGGCTGATGCCATGGCATTCTAGCCCAGGCAACGGAGCGAGACTCTGTCTCAAAAACAAAAAAAAATTAAAATGATACCATTTAAAAAAAACTATACTTTTTAGTAAAATACCAGTGATACAATATTATGAAGTGAAATGGCTAAAAAAATAACTTAAGGCATGTGATTATGCACAAAAATAATCATTCTGTTTATGTCTTTTTATTAAAACAATTGATATATATAAAAATTAGAACTGTCACTTTAAAGTAATAAATATTTGTTATTTTTTAAGAAGTAATTTAATATTTGAAAATAGTTTTTCAGTAGATTGGTTTTATGGGTCCACTGATATAAATCCAATTTATTTGTCAATAAACAAAAATTTCAAAACTGTATATAATTTCATTTCTTTTTAAAATGTTTTCTTACTTAGAAACATGACATTGTTAGCAATGATAAGTTATGTGTTCAGCATATTGATAAACTGTCTGATACATACTTAACCCCAGCTTGCTAGGTATTAGGAACCAATTGGCCCTAGATGCGGTCAACAATGAACACTGCTTGAGGCCCTTGCCAAATGAGCAAAATTGGCTTACAGCTGAACGAAATGTTGTATTTCAAGATTCAACACTATAACCCCTCTAAGATGAACTCCAGAAAAAACTGGGATTCTGAGAAAGGATTCAATGATTTTGCTATGATCTTATCATCAATACTTCAAAATACAGGTTGAGTATATATTCTCTGAATCACAAATTATTCTCTGAATCACAAATTATATTAATACTTCCAGAAATTCCTCCTGTAGTCCTATACTTGCACACGTGAAAAACATTATATGAGCAGAAGCATTTTTATTACATTTATATTTGAGTAGCAAAAGATTTAACATATCCAAATGACCATCAAAAGAGAACTGCTTTATTAAATTACGGCATATAATACAATGAAATGCAATACAGCCAAGGAGATGGGGCAAGATGGTGGAATAGAAGCCTCTACTGATAGTTCCCCCACGGGAACATCAATTCGAACAAACATTCACACAAGAAAACACCTTCACAAGAGCTAAATAAATGACAGTATAGAGTACCTGGTTTTAGCATAATAATAAGAAAAGATGCATTAAAGTGGGTAGGAAAGACACTCTCCCATTGTCTGCAACACCTCTTTTCCACCCCCAGGAAGCACAACTCTAAGAGAAAATGTCTCCACTTGGGGGAAGGAGAAGAAAGAGGGCATGGGATTTGGGGTCGGAACCCAGTACTGGCCCCACCACAGCAAAACGTAGTACTGGGCAGAACCATCAAACCCTGATCCCAGGCCAGTGCTTGAAGATAAAAAATTCTAGACCCACCATGGGCCAGAAGGGACGCTGCTGCCCCATTGGAATGGACACAAGTTCCAGCCCACTTCACCACTGGCTGACTACCGTGATCTTGGGGCCCAAATCAATATCGCTGGCATGCAGGCCATATGGCTGTAAGCTATGAGAGAGATGTGGGGCTGTGCTGGTCTGGGAGAACATGAGCTTCAGGTGTGACCCAGCAGGGTGGCATGTGGGACTGCCTGTCTTACCTCTCCTAAACTTTAGGTAGCTCAGTGTGAAGAAAGACTTCTTCTGCTTGTGAGAAGGAGAGAGAAGTTACTGAGGGACTGTCTGGGACCCAGGGAACTCTCCCTGGTCTCATCCAAATCTATCAGGGCTGGAGAATGCATAATTTAAGAGTGTCATGGTATATCTAAGCTTAGGGCACCCTCTAGTTCTGTAATGGCTGCAGTGACCACGGGCTTAGGGAACTCAACGGTTAGTCCTCATTGAATTCCTGGAAGTCCCCATGAAGGATGGGTACAAAAGGCCAAACTGCAAAAACTGAAATAAATACCCAATTCTTCAATGCCCAGATATCAACAAAAACCCACAAGCATAAACAACATTCAAGGAAATATAACCAAACCAAACAGACTAAATAAGGTGCCAATGACTGAGCCTAAAGAGATGGAGGTATGTGATAGCTAAGACAAGGATCACACAAAACTGTGAATACAAAATCGCTCTTTGGAGGAAAATCAATCAACTTCAATAAAACAGAAAGGAGCAATTCAGCAATTTATCAGAGAAATTTAACAAAGAGACTGAAATAAAAAAAACAGAAACCCTTGAGCTGAAAAATAAAATGGATGAATAGAAAAATGCATTAGCAGGTCTCAACAGAAGAACTGATCATGCAGAAGAAGGAATCATTGAGCTTGAAGGCAAGCTATCTGAAAATAAATAGAGGAGAAAAAAAGAATGAAAAGAAACAAAGAATGCTTACAAGATCTATGGGATAGCATCAAAAGAGTAAATGTAAGTCACTGGCCTTCAAGTGGAATTAGAGAAAGAGAAAGGAGTAGAAAGCTTACTGAAAGAAATAATGACAGAAAACTGCCCAAATATCAAGATACAAAAAGGTCAAAGGTCACAAAGCAAATTCAACCCAAATAAGACTACCCCAAGACATAATAATCAAACTCTCAAAGGTTGAGGACAAAGAGAGGATCCTAAAAGCAGCAAGAAAAAAGAAACAAATCACATATAAAGGAGCTCAGAGATGTTTGGCAGCAGACTTCTCAGAAGAAATCTTACAGGCCAGGACAAAGCGCCATGACACATTCAAAGTGCTGAAGGGAAAAAAAGAAAAAAACAAACAAAAATTCTGCCAATTGAGAATATTACATCCAGCAAAGCTATCCTTCAGACATAAAGAAGAGATAATGACTCTCACAAACAAAAACTGAGGGAATTCATCACCATTAGACCTATTTGACAAGAAATGCTAAGGGGATTTTTTTTTCAATCTGAAAGAAAAAAATGCTAATGTATAACAAGAGAACATTTGAAAGTATAAAAGCCATTGGTAATACTAAGTATATAGAGAAATTCATAACATTCTACTACTATAACTGTGGTGTATAAACCACTCAGATCTTGAGTTATAAGACAAAAGACAAA
>RJWJ010012919.1:25163-41096 GCA_004363605.1 Indri indri
AAAAAAAAAAAAAAAAAAAAGATACAGAATGACTGAATGGGTTAAAAAACATGACTCAACCATATGTTGCAACAAAAACTCAACACACCTATAAAAAAAGGCATAAACTGACAGTGAACAGATAGAAAAAAATAGACAATGCAAATGGAAATAAAGAGTGGGAATTGCTACACTTCTATCAGATAAAATAGACATTGAGTTAAAAATAATTTTTAAAAGGCAAATAAGGACATCATATAATGAAAACGAGGTCAATAGAGCAGGAGAATATAATCATTGTAAATATATTTGCAACCAATATTGGAGCATCTATATACATAAAAGAAATAATAACAGATTTAAAGGGAGACATTAACTATATTACAGTAATAGTATGGAACTTCAACACCCCGCTTTCAGCAATGGACAGATTATCAAGACAGACAATCAACAAAGAAATATCAGAGTTAAACTGCACTCTAGACCAAATAAACCCAATAGACATTTACAGAACATTCCATCCAACAGCTACATAATATATATTCTTTTCAACAGCACATGGGACATTTTCTAGGCTAGAGCATATGTTAGGTCATAAAACAAGTCTTAAAAAGTTTAAAACAACTGAAGTCATATCAAGTTACATTTCTGATAACAATGGAAAAAAGTAGAAACCATGAACTGGAGGTACTTTGGAAAGTGTATCAATACATGGAAATTAAACATGATTATGAACAAAAATTAGGTCAATGGAAAAATTAACAGGAAATTTAAAAATTCTGTGAGACTAATGAAACTGGAAATAAAACATACCAAAACCTATGGGATACAGCCAAAGAATTCTGAGAGTTTATAGCAATAAATGTTTACATCAAAAAAGCAGAATGATCTCAAATAAACAACCTAATGCTATACCTCGAGGAACTAGAAAAACAAGAATAATAAAATCCCAAAGAAGGTAGAAGGAAATAAATAAAGATCAGAGTAGAAACAATCAAAATGGAGATTTAAAAAATTACAAAAGAACAATGAAACAAAGAGCTAATTTTTTTGAAAGACAAATAAAAGCAACAAACCTATAGCTATACTAAGAAAAAGAGAGAAGCCTCAAATAAATAACATCAGAAATGAAAAAGAAAACATTAAAACTGATACCACAGAAATAAAAAGGATCATAAGAGACTGCTACAACCAACTATACACCAACAAATTAGAAACCTAGAAGATATAGATACATTTCTAGGCACATACAACTTACCAAGATTGAATCATGAAGAAATAGAAAATCTGAAGAGACCAGTAAATAAGCAATGAGATCAAAGCAATAACAAAAAGTCTCCCATTAAAACAAACAAGCAAGCCCAGGACCTGATGGCTTCACTGCTGAATTCTAACAAACATTTAGAAGAAGAACTAAAACCAATTCTATTCAAACTATTTTAAACAATTGAAGAGGATGGAATACATCCAAACTCATTCTATGAGGCCAGCCAGCATTACCTTGATACCAAAAACAAAGACAGAAAACAACAAACCATAGGCCAATATCCCTGATGAATACAGATTCAAAAATCCTCAACAAAATACTAGTAAATCTAATTCAACAAAACACTGAAAAGATCATTCACCATGATCAAGTTGGATTCATCCTAGGGTTGCATATTCAACATATGCAAATCAATAAACATGATACATCACATCAATAGAATGAAGGACAAAAACCATAAGATCATTTCAACGGGTGCTAAAAAACATTCAATAAAATTCAACATCCCATTCATGAAAAAAACTCTCAACAAATTGGGTATAAAAGGGGTATACCTCAATACAATAGAGGCCATATATAACAAACCCACAGCTAACATCATACTGAATAGGGGAAAGTTAAAGCTTTTCTTCTAAGAACTGAAACAAGACAAGCATGCCCACTCTTAACACCTTATTGAACATAGTACTGGAAGTTCCATCCAGAGCAATTAATCAGGAGAAAGAAATAAAGGGTACCCAAACTGCAAAGAAGAAAGTCAAACTGTCTCTGTTTGCAGACAACATGATCCTATATTAACACACAGAAAACCCTAGAGACACCACCATAAATCTGTCAGAATTAATAAATGAATTTATTAAAGTTGCAGGATTCAAAATAAACATACAAAAATCAGTAGCAGTTCTATAAGCCAATAGCAAATGAGCTGAAAAAGAAATCAAGAAAGCAATTCCATTTACAATAGCTATAAAAGAAAATAAACCTAGGAATAAACAACAAAGGAGGTGAAATATTTCTGCAATGAAAACTATAAAACACTGGTTTAAAAAAATTGAAGATGGCACAAAGAAATGGAAAGATATCCCATGTTCATGGACTGGAAGAATAAATATTGTTGAAGCATCTATTTTACCCAAAACAATCTACAGATTCAATGTAATCCTTATCAAACAATAATGACATTTGTCACAGAAATTAAAAACACCATCTTAAAATTCATACAGAAAAGCAAAAGACCCTGGATAGCCAATGCTATCTTGAGCAAAAAGAACACAGCTGGAGGCTTCACACTACCTGGTTTGAAAATCTAATACAAAGCTATACAAATCAAAAGAGCATGGTACTGGTATAAAAACAGACACATAGACCAATGCAACAGAATAGAGAACCCAGATATAAATCCACGCATTTACAGCCAATTAATTTTCAACAAAGGTGCCAAGAACACACATTGGAGAAAAGACAGATTCTTCAATAAATGATGCTAGGAAAACTGGATATATACATGGTGAAGAATGAAATTAGACCTGTATCTTTCAAGGTATATAAACATCAACTCTGAATGGAACAAAGACTTAAATGTAAGACACCAAACTAAAAACTACTAGAAAAAAACATTGGGGAAATTCTTCATGAAATTGGAATTTGCAATCTCAAAAGCACAGGCAACAAAAGCAAAAATAGACAAATGGGATTACATCAAACTAAAAAGCTTCTGCACAGCAAAGGAAACAATAAATAGAGTGAAAAAACAATCTACAGAAAGAATTTGTAAAGCATGCATCTGACAAGAGGTTAATATCTGAAATATATAAGGAACTCAACTCAAAAGTAAAAAAGAAATAATCTGATCAAAAATGGGCCAAAGATCTGAATAAATATTTCTCAAAGGAAGACACATAAAGCCAACAGATATTAAAAAAAAAAATACTCCTTAACATGACTAATCATCAGGAAAATGCAAATCAAAACTACAATGAGCTATCACCTAATCCAGTTAGAATGACTATTATTCAAGAGACAAAAAATAATAAATACTCGCAGGATGTGGAGAAAGGGGAGCTCTGATACACTGTTGATGGGAATGCAAATTAGTACAACCATTATGGAAAACAGTATGGAAGATCCAGCAATCCCATTCCTGCGTAGATCCAAAGGAAAGGAAATCACTATGTCAAAGAGATACCTCCACCTCCATGTTAACTGTAGTGCTATTCACAATAGCCAAGTTATGAAATGGATAAAGAAAATGTATACACCCACATACACACACACTAGAATGCCATAAAACAGAGTGAAATCCTATCATTTGCAGCAACATAGATGACTCTGGAGGAAATTAAGCGAAATAAGGCAGGCAAAGAAAACACTGCATGTTTTATGTAGAATCTAAAAAAGCTGATGTCATGTAAGTAGAGAGTTAAAAAAATAGCGTTTAGCAGAGGCTGGGGAGGATGGGGGAAAAGGGAACCAGGAGAAGTTAGTCAAAGGGTACAAAGTTACAGTTAGACAGAAAAAACAAGTTCTGGTGGTCTATTACACAGAAGGGTAACTAAAGCTAATAACAACACAGTGTATATATCAAGATAGCAAGAAGACAGGATTTTTAATGTTATCACTGCAAAGAAATGATAAATGTATAAAGTGACATATATGTTAATTACCTTGGTTTAATCATTATGCAATGTATGTATGCATTGAAACATCACACTATGCCCTATAAATATATACAATTATTATGTATAAAAGAGACACAATGCAGCTATTAAAAAGCCATAGGTCTGTTTACATTGATATGGAAAAATCCTTGAAATGTTTAATAAAAAGAGAAAGATGCAGACCAATATACATTTACAAAATGTGTTTATTCAAATGCATATTGTGTACATTTATGAACATATTAATACATGTAAATGTAATATATGTATATACATATACACATATCTATATATGTATCCATATATTCACATTTGTGTCTGGGTGTGCTATGTGGCCACGGATAACCTCTGTAACAGAGGTTGCTTCTAGAGAAGAAAATTGGATGGCTGGGCAGGGTGGGTATGGTGTTTTCTTTCTTTGTACCCTTTGATAGCTTCATGAGTACGTTTTACATACTTTAGAAATAACTCAAATAAAGATATTCGAGTAATAAAGATCTTTAATTGGACACTTGTTCTATTCTAGGAGAAATAATTAAATGCAAGGACAATAGAAGAAGTGCTAATTTAGAAAAATAAGTAGAAAGCTTCAAACCAACGAGAATTCATAAGAGTTGTCCCAGACCAATAATTTAAGTACAAAATAGAAATTTAAATCAGATTATTAGGGAGAATAAACCTTCCTCCTAAATCTAAATCACAAATCTACTTCTTTCATTGAATTTCAACTGTAAAATTATTTTGCTTCCTTCACTCAGTCTGGAAATTCACGAGAGTTGTCCCAGAGAGTTTGTAGTATTTGTGACAAAAATAAGATAAATTAGTTAAATTTCTAGTAGCTAAGTATCTCTCTCTTGAAGCTTATATTCCCATCTTATTCTCTCATGTCTTCCCCTGAACTATAGGGTTTTGTACAGTTTTCCATTTCATTGATATCAAGAATCTTTCTTTGAATATCCTATATAGAAACAGAAAATATTTAACAGGTATCCTCACAAAATTTTCTGCACATAGATTTTCTACATGTATATAATGTTCCAGAGGCTATATAAGAAGCACAATCTTTATTTTTTCCAAAATTAAAGTCCCTGTATGTAATCTCGCTCCTTTTATAGGTCAACTCAGTCTTAAGAGTAAGTTTAAAACAGTAGCAGTTACCCAACATAAATATAAAAGTCTGTATGAACTTGCTTTATCCAATTATAATTTAATTTCACATTTAGTTTTTGTTGGCTTTCTTTCTGTAGAGGACCAAATTGCAGAAACAAATCATGGAAAATATTGTCACAGTTTACTTTTGCCTGGTGCAAATGTTTCATTACCTCCTATTATCTCAGCCTTTCCCTCTCTGAAATCCATCATTTATGCAAATAGTATAAAAATGGAGTCTAGTGAGAGGTGAGGTTAAAGAGCTAGGAAGGGATCAGATTATTGCTGGTCTTGAATGCTGTATTAAAAAGCTGGATTTTGTTTTGAAACCCATTAATAAATCATAAACTATGGAGTAACATAATCAGACTTGCATTTTTTTAAAAAGTAACGAGGTGATAAGGCAAGTTGGATTTTATTTGAACTAAAGAAAAAGAAACTGAAAGGAAATCTAAAGAAACTGCTGAACTTCATTATGTAACCTCAAAACAAGAAAATGGGTAAAAAGCACTGTCTAAAAAATTAAGAAGTTAGAATAATGTTTGCTTATATTTTTTGTTTCCTAATAGGTATGTTTAAACATCAGTCAGTATGGCAGTTTACTATTTCATAAAATAAGAGTCCCCTGACACCTAAATAGCCATCACCCTTCGACTTTTTGTTTTTAAATAATAGATACCTAAGTCTATTTTGAGGTAATTCTTTTTTTTTTTTTTTTTTTAGGTAATTCTTTAAGAAAAATTAACAGGGAAACTCTGTCCTAAGAGCGAGAAGACCAAAAAAAGTAACAGATGACTTTCAGGGGAAAACACACACACACATACACACCCCATGGGGAAAATGAAGTTCTCTTTTTATTCCTTGATAGGTCCTCAGATATTTAAAAACAGATGTGTTTTTTCCACTCTTCCGCAAGTCAAGTATCTTCAGCTTTTTCAACCATTTGATCTATTACATGATTTTCCAGAATCTTCACAATTCTATTGTTTCACAACAAAATTTCGATTTTATCCTGTTAATATTCTTAAAATGTGGTATACGGAGCTGACTGTAATACTTTAAACGTAATATGCTGAGTGTAAATAACTACAGACTTAATATGTAATCTGGAGCATACAATTCTACTTAGTAGTCTAATGTTTTGTTATTTGTTATTGCTTATTTATTTGTAGTTGCATTATCATTGGTTTACATTACAATAATGCCTAACTAAAACCTACAGACTTTCATATAACTTCTTCTAAGCCAGCACATCCCATCTTATATTGGTAATACACATTTTTTCACTAAAATGAAGTTGTTTTCATATATTTTTATCATGTTGATTTTTGTTCTATAAGCAGCCTATAGAGGTTCCTGATAATAGACTACAAATATTTTAAAAATCAACTATTCTCTCCCACACTGTAAAATATGCACATTTGGTGAATGAGCTTCCCAAATCTCCTAAGTGACTAAAATTATTGAACAAGACACAACAAAAACAAAAACTTTAACAACATGGATTTTCTTCTAGGTTGTCATGAAGTTATTAAACAACTTAAAACAACTCTAAATAACTATATAATCACAAGGATATAATGGAAAGCTTATGAAATTATCAAATTCAAGCTTCAAGATCTTTTTAGCATTTTGTAATTAAATCATCTAGCAATTCTATCATCCTATTTAATATTATCATCAATTACATTTTATTATTTTAAAACTATTTTCTTTTAACTGTGAAATAAGTAAAACAGTATCATTAATGTTCATGTAACAATTGAGGAAACCAAGACTCTGAGAGGCTAAGAAATTTAGTTATCATGCTACACTGCTAGTAATTGGAATATACTAGACTTAACTGTAGTAAGTTTAAGTCACAGCCTAGTACTCTCCTATACTCTTAGGTCAGTTCACAGTGATTTCTGATTTACACCAAAGGCGGCAAACTTTTTCTGCAGAATCAAAGTCTAGATACGATCCTTGAACGATGTGGGTTTGAACTGCATGGATAAACCTATATGTGACTATTTTTCAACAAAATGTGGGTGAAATTCATGAAATGTCAAATGAAACCCCATACATGGAGGGCCAACATTTTGTATACACGTGGGTTCTAACAGTGCTGACTGTAGGACATGAGTATGCACAGATTTTGGTGTACGCGGTGTCCTAGAACCGATCCCCTATGTATACCGAGGGACGACTGTATTTTCAGGCTGTGAGTGACATATGTAACTACTCAACTCTGTTATAGAGTTAAACCAGCCATAGGTAACACACAGATGAATTAGCAAGGCTATGTTCCAATCAAACTTTAATCTTCATTTATCATTATCTTTCCAAGGATAAAAAAAATATTTCTTAAAAAAATAGAAGTTTTGACCAGCCTGAGCAAGAGCAAGACCCTGTCTCTACTAAAAATATAAAAATTAGCCTGGCACAGTGGCGCCCGCCTGTAGTCCCAGATACAAGGGAGGCTGAGGCAGGAGGCTCACTTGAGTTTGAGGTTGCAGTGAGCTATGATGATGCCATTGCACTCTACCTAGGGCAACAGAAAGACTCTGTCTCAAAAAAAAGGAAGTAGTTTTACAAAAACAGAGTAAATATAAATACTGGATTTCTCTGACTCAGAATAAATCCTGAATAATTAGTCTTTAGTAATTACTCACTTTTTAAGGAATATGATAACATTAGTAACATGAGTTCACACTCACTGAGTATACAGCTTTTCCCCAAAAAATTCTACATCCCCTTATTAACTGTAAATACTGTGATTATATAATTTCAAGCTATCTACATAATAGACAACAAACTATAGGGGGGGAAGGGCATGCCTTTAACCAGCACTTGGGTGAGGCAAAGACATAAAGCGTAACTATAATGTTTGTACCCTCACAATACCCTGGAATAAAAAAAAGAAAAAAAAAAAAAACAAATCAAAGGCCAAGTCTCATTCAGTAAGTATATAACCAGGTTTTCTATTTTGAAATGCTCATGTGAAGAATGAGTCAGAGTTTTATTAATAAAAACATCATTAGTGAAACCCATAATATCACTTTTCAAAAAATATATATTTTTTTATTTCAAAATATTACAGGGGTACAAATGTTTTTAGTTACATGGATCACTTTTGTAATGCTTGAGTCAGGGTTATAAGTGTACCCATCAGGTAAGTTTTCACCCATCCCTTCCTCTTGACTTCCCTCTGCTTGATATCCACTGAGTTTTACTTCCCTCTGGGCACATGTGTGTTCATCGGTTAGTTCCAATTTAACAGCAAGTACATGGGGTATTTGTTTTTTCATTCTTTAGATACTTCATTTAGGATAATGGTCTCCAGCTCCATCCGAATGGTTGCAAATGGCATTAATGTATCCTTTTAATGGCTGAGTATTCCATGATATACATATACCACATTTTGTTAATCCACTCCTGAATTGATGGACACTTGGGTTGATTACACATCTTTGCAATTGTGAATTGTTCTGCAAAATATATTTTTAAGTCATGATAAAATCCCAGGCCAAATACGTATATTTTCCATGCAATCTATTGTTATTTAAATAATTATTTATGGTGACGGTTGAAATTATTTGTTTAATAAATATGTTCAATTCATTATTTTGCAAAGTGCTTGGGAATGGGCCATGTTATTAAGTTTTACAATACTTTATAAAAGCAGGTCACAGGCCAGATTTGGCCTGTGGGCCACAGTTTGCCAATCCCTAGACTAGACCATGGTTCTAATATTCGGTGTCTATCCATGGTAGGAATGAAAGTTCTTATGACACAGAGAATCCAGAAGAACAGAATCCAGAAGAATCCACCACTATCTCCAATTCTATTTGTTACAATTGCCATTCAATACTCTTGAATCTACATTGCATTTTGTGTATTTAGCAGTGAACATTCTTATACATAAGAATTATCCAGCCAGGTATGGTAGCTCATGCCTGTAATACCAGGACTTTGGGAGGCCGAGGTGGGAAGATTGCTTGAGCCCAGGAGTTTAAGACCAGCCTGGGCAACATAGGAGAAATTTTAAAATTAGCTGGGCATGGTGGCATGTGCTTATAGTCCCAGCTACTCTGAAGACTGAGGCAGGAGGATCACTTGAGCCCAGGAGTTGGAGGCTGCAGTGAGCTGTGATTGCACCCCCACACTCTAGCCTGGGCAATAGAGCAAGACCCTGTCTGTTAAAAAAAAAGAGAGAGAAAAAAGGAATTATCTAAAATTCCAAATGATAAATTACTCATTTCCCATTGGCTCTCATAGAAAAGAGACTTAGAGAATTTCACAAAACCTAATGATACCATAAAATCATACAACATGCTACATCATCAATACAAATTATAAATACTAAATTACATAGTAGGCACTCTAACATATTATTTAATGAAATTCATCACTGAAATTATTTCAGATAACTTTTTAGTATAAATTTAACTCATATTCAAATAGATTAATTAAAAAATGCCTTAGTATACAGCAAAACATACTAGCACTTATTGAAGGATGAAGTGGAGATGTGGATTCCTGTGCAGACAAATACAGGAGTAAAGAAAAGTACACATCTCCAAATATAAAATATTAGCATATAGAAATTTTCTATTTATGACGGAACAGCTATTAAGTCACTTCATTCCCAAATAACTGACAAATAATAAATTATCATTTATTGAAAAATAAATTTCAAGTATTCGAAGGCTTTTAAAAAACACAAGTTAAAGATCTTTCTAATGAGGACTTCTCTTTGATGGTTAATTTTGTTTATGTGATAAATTCTTTAAAAGGAACCTCAAAGAAATTCACAGCATCTTTAGGAAATGAGTAATTTAATTCATTATACTAGCAAATCTTAAAACTCTCAAACTGTAGTCTCTGAATCCCTGTGGCTTTGAGACCCCTTCAGGGATCTTCAAGGTCAAAACTACTTTCCTAATAATAAAAGGACAGTATTTGCCTTTTCCACTGTGTTGAAATATGCATAGATGGTACCAAACTGATGGTGGGTGAAACTGTTCTGTCTAGCATGAATCAAAACAGAAGCCTCAAACCATATCGATACTCATTTGATTCTTTGCCATCATGTATCCCAGTTGAAAGGAAAAATTAAAAAGGAAATTTCATTTAAAGATGTCCTAATGAATCAGTAAAAACCATAATTTTATTAAATTGCAACCCCTGAAAACATGTGTGCTTTAAATTCTGCATGTCGAAATGGGAAGGTGCAAAAGCATTTTTGCTACATTCTGAAATATGACGGTGCTCTCCACATACAGCACGTGTGACATTGTTTGAGTTGCAAGCTAAACTAACTGCTTTTTACATGTACTTATTCAGGTTTGAGTATTTAGCAAACATCTTAAAAATGAATAAGATGAGTCTTTCACTTGAAGAAAAACTGTCAGTAATTTTTTGTACTGACAAAATTTGAAAAAATAAAAATCAGATTTTCAGAAAACTTGTATTTATCATTTTACATTTGACACCTTCCTAATAAAGATTTTTCTGATGAGCTCAGTGATATTGACAAAAATTAATGCATATATTTATTATATAATGAAATGTGTCAATATATGAAAGACCTACATAATTTCAGTGAATCAATACTTTCCAAACGACTAAAATCATGCATGTAATAAAGATCCACTAAGTGCAAAAAAAAAAGGACCAATGAAGTTTTTTAAATTAACTTTTTGAGATAATTGTAGATTTTCATGAAGCTGTAATAACAGATACCCTGTATAACCTTTACCCAGTTTCCCACAATTACAACATCTTACAAAACAATAATATTATAATCAAAGTACATTGATTCAGTCAAGATACAAAATACTTCCATCACCTTAGGAATCCCTTATGTTGTCCATCTACTTCCATCCTCTCCTCACTATACCATTACAAATCTGTAGGTTTATATCATTTGCATAATTTGGGAAATTTTCAACCTATTATTTTTTTCAGTTCTTTCTTCTTTTTCCTTTCTTCTAGTATTCCAATGATATGAATATTAAATATTTTGTTACAGTCACATAGGTCCCCAAGGCTCTGTTTTTGTTTGTTTGGTTAGGTTTTTGCAGCCTATTCTGTGGGACTTTCCCCCCTGCCCCAGGCTATTTCCTCTTTGTTGTTCAGATTGGGTAATTTCTATTTTTCTACTTTCCAGTTCACTGATCTTTTCCTTTGTGCCCTCTATTCTACTACTGAGCACATCCAATTTGGTTTTCTTCTTTCAGTTATTTCAGTATTTCTTAGTTCTAAAATTAACATTTATACCTCCTTTATACATTCTATTTCTTTGCTGAGACTTTATATTTTTTTATTTTTTAAAGAATTTTCATAATTGAAGGATTTTTATGATGGCCGCTTCAAAATATTTGTCGCATAATTCTAACATCTCTGTCGTCTCGGCGTTGGCACCTATTAATGGCTTTTTTTCATTCAGTTTGAGATCTTCCTGGTTTGTGGTATATAGGCGATTTTCAAGTGAACCCTAGTCATTTTAGGTATTATGTTACGAGACCGTGGATCTTAAACTTTCAGCTTTAGCTAGCTTCCTCTGAGACTGCTTTGTCATGGGAAAGAGGACATTGCCTTGTTTTTCCAGGTGGGGTTAGAAGTCTAAGTCCCTCACTTGGCCTCAGATGACACCAGAGAGAAGTCTCCTAGTTCCTGCTGAGAAGGGTAAGAATTCCAGCTCCCTAGTGGGCTTCCACTGCTACATACTTGGCTGGGAGAGGTACGAGTTACTCATTACTGCTTTCCGTGTAGCTGCCACTAATGGGGTGGGTGGAGGAGTGGACTTTTTATTGGTTGGCAGCAGTAAAAGTCCTGACTCTCCAGTCAACTTCCTCTGAGACCACCCCAGTAGGTAAGGAAAGGAGTACCTCCTTACTGCCATGTTGGGCTAGAACTCCAGGCTCCACATGAGAATTTCGCTGACACTGAGTGGGGGCGGGGGCACTTCTCATTACCACTTGGTGGAGGTAAAAGTACCAGCTCCCTTCTCTGACACCACCCTAGCAAGGGGATTGGAGTACTTTATTACAGCTTAAAGAGAGCAGAAATCTAGGATCCCCACTCAAGCTTTGTTGGCATGGGTGCGGGTGGGTCCACAATTTTTCTCTGATGTTTGGCTAGAGTAGAGCAGTTACTGTGTAAGTTTTCTGTCGTTAGTCTTTCCCTTTCTTAGACCTTTGCCTAGATAGAAAAGCTTTTCTTAGGGCTTATTTTTGGTCAGTGCTTGTCAGTATTTCTAGATTGAAACTGTGGTATCTCCAAGTATGAAATGTATTAGTCAAAAAGAAAAACCAAGAACATATCATCATGTTGCTTCTTGGGTCCCAAGGTCTTGGACCATCTTCTCTTCTTCACCTTTCAGAGTTTTCTTATGTTTGTTTTATATATGATGTTTTGAACTTCTAGCTATCCTTAGCACAAGGAATAGGGAAAAGTACATCAACTCCATCTTCCCAGAATTGGAAGATCCTAGAAAAGACTTTATATTTTTAGAATAGTTTTAGGATCACATCAAAGTTCTGCAGAAGGTATAGAGAGTTCTCATGTACCTTCTGCACCTGTACATGCATAGCTTCCCCCATTATCAACATCTCCCATCAGAGTGGTACATTGGTTATAACTGATGAACTTATATTGACACATCATTATAACCCAAAGTCCATAATATGTTAGGGTTCATTCTCAGACCATGCATATATTATTCACCATTTTCCAGGCCCTACCATATTAAGTAACACATAGTAGGCACTCAATAAATATTCACTGACTTTCTAAAGTTCTTCTAAATTCATGCTTTAATGAAAGAGGAGAAAAGAAATTTTAATGTGAGTATTTTAAAATGCCCTAATTGCATTTCACCCATTCGTGTTAAAGAAAAATGTCAAGACTTAATTATATTACTTCCATTCTAATTGGACTGTAAAAATCTGCACTCAATGCCAGATGACTAAGTAAAACTCTGAACAGAATACAAAGGTCACCTCACAACACACTGTGCAACTAATATATTTTCCCAGGTCTGACCATATTTTTTGTTAATCCGTAAAAGAAGGAAAGATAAAACTTTAGAGGAAGAAAAGAAAAATACCATCTTCTTAACCTACTTTTTAAATTACAGCCATGTGCAGTATAACAACTTTTCAGTCAACAATGAACCAAATATACAATGGTGGTTCCATAAGATTATAATCGAGCTGAAAAATTCCTATTGCCTAGTGATACGGTGGCCAGCCTAATGTCACAGCACAATCACTTAAATTTTTTATAAATTTAACATAACCTAAATATACCATTTTTATAAAGTCTACAGTAGTGCAATGTTCTAGGTCTTCATATTCACTCACTACTCACTCACTGACTTACCCAGAGCAATTTCCTATCCTGCAAGCTCCATATATGGTAAGTGGCCTATAAAGGCGTACCATTTTTTATCTATTGTGCTGTACTTTTACTGTATCTTGTCTATGTTTAGATGCACAAATACTTATCACTGTATTACAGTTGCCTACAGTATTCAGTACAGTACCATGTGTATAGGTTTGTAGCCTAAGAGCATACCATATAGCTGTGTAGTAGGCCATACCACATAGGTTTGTGTAAGTACACTCTAGGATGTGATAAAATTCACCTAAGGATGCATTTCTCAGAATGTATCCCTGTCATTAAGAGACACATGACTGTATAGTCTTTTAAGAAACAAGATAATTTAGGCCTACGCTACTCAAAATATATTTTTCCTCTACCAAAATTATGCTATGAAGGTTTTTTTCAATGTGAGCTGTTCAGAAAATATATTCAATTCTGAAAATGCTTTCAGGAATCCTACTTGATTTCATTAGAAAAAAATGGAACCCTATCTTGGCTGTAACTGTTCTGGGTATTCTGAGTAGCAAGTGCCTATAAATCAAAACTATGAAGATTGGTGAGGTCATCATTCCCTTTTGATCTTGGATTTAGGTCTCTCATTATCTCATACACACTTACAAATATACTTAGGCTACAAAAGGAACCAGTGTTGATCAAACTAAAATGCATCCATCAGGTTGCCAGAGAATAAATGTTTGTATTGTGCACCAACAAAGTGCTCTATGGCAGAACAGAACTGCCTGAAAAGTGGAGAAAAAGGCAAGTTTGTCAATGTATATTCACTATATATTGAGTCTGTTACTTCCTTACTGTTTCCATTATCCATTCTTTCATTTAGTCACTAAATCACTCACTGACACATTCATTCATTCCTTCATTTATCCATCTATTTAAGGAATATTTCTGATGGACCTACCATACATTAACCATTATAGTATGTGGTAGTGATATAACAATAAACATGAACACAGTTTCTGGACTTAAGGAGGTTATAATCCATTTAGAAATACAGACAGTACATAGACAATTATAATATAGCATAAAAAGCTACGGTGTGTACTTAGAATAAACACAGGATGAGACATGGGAGATCATGGGGAAATGCCTGAGTTCAGTTAGCTCAACAACTTTTCATTTTCCTTTTCCAAAATGGATTGCCTTAAATTTAAAATTAGGCTTCCTTCTAAATTTTATTTACATTTCATTTCTCCCAGACAGCAAAAAAATATTAGGGTAATTATCCTTTACTATACTGTCTAGGTAACAGCAAGGGCTGGTCTTTTTGAAATTGTCACAAAAAAGTCTAATATTATGGAAATTTTCACAGCTGAGAAGAGGTAATTTAGTTCTCCATAATCTCTCAAAGAGATCTCTCCAAAATCTCTTAAAGTTCTCCATAATACTTTAAAATTTTTAAATTCTCAAAACATCTTGAAAAGAAACATATTGTATCTTTTCCCTTTTCTTTTGGCATTTTCTTCCTAATTTGGGCTCAATCACAAAGCAGGTGTTTCTTTGGAAGCTCATTACTTAGGATTAGTAAACTTCTTTGCCTGCCTGTTTGATTATCTTCCCAACCCACAGCCAACAATCTTCCAATGAAAATTCTACACAGGAGTTCATTTACAGGACTCAAATGCCATTATTCCATTGAGGCTTTTTCTTTGCCACTATTAAATCTCACTTTCAGTTTCACTTACATTTCTCTTTAGTCTCATTCCTCAGATATCAATATGAAACAAAACCAAAAGAAATCAAAAAGTCTATTCCTCTTCCTGTGAACAAATATTGAGAAAATATTTTTTAAAGTATATCATGAGAGAACAATTAAATGATCAAAAATCATACACCTACCAGCCATATAGAAAAAATATTTTCAAACCATTTTAATGCCAATGCCTATGAGTTCAGTGCTTAGATATATTCATCATAATTTTAATAAACTTAGCAACACAAATTAAAACCAAATGTGATAACCATAACAACAAAGTCAAAGCTAAGACTGGGAGTAGAAAGAGTACAATGAAAGGCTGTCCATTACAATGCAGTTTTTATGACTTTGGATAAATCACAACTTTGCTGAGCTTTAGTTTTTACAATTCTAAATTGAAAAGAATTAAACTAACCGAAATGACTCCCACATAGAAAAGGAAATTTCAATAGCAGTGTGGCACAAAGCCCCTAAAGTGATCCCCAGCAATGATTCCACCTCCTGTTATTCACACCTTTGTGTAATCCCCTCCCCTTGAGTGTAGATGAAATCTGTGACTTGCTTCTAAACAACAGAATATCACAAAGGTGACAGTATGCACTCTCATGGTTAGGCAACATTATATGGCAAAGGTAATATTAGCTGTTGTCTTCGGCTAGCCAAAGGGCAGTGTCTTATTCTGTTTTGTGTTGCTACAACAGAACACAGACATAACAGACTGTGTAATTTATAAAGAAAGAAATTTCTCGTAGTTTTGGAAGCTGGGAAGTCCAAGGTCAAGGGGTTTACATCTACAG
>RJWJ010012920.1:0-41002 GCA_004363605.1 Indri indri
TTTCATATAGTATATAATAAATGTTTATTTGATAAAAGAAAGGCTCTGCCCATAACAGAATGGTTGTGAGATTACAAAAAGACCATGTACATGAAAGTGTTTTGCAAAGTATATCACACTGTTCAAATGCAGAACAATTAGCTAAGATAATAATATTATACTCTGCAAACTAAGAAGACAGGTAAACTAGAGGGTATCTTTGATTTTCTGTTTAGAAGATTTAAAAGATTGTAGCCAATGGATTGAGTCATTCACCCAACAAATTTTGATGGGATTTTTAAGCTGAACTATTATTATCTGAAACTAATGTAAGATGATTTAGAAAAAGGTAAACTAGCCAGAGAAGTATAGTCTATGTTGCCAAAATGCCTAAAATTCACATTAACAAGTGGTGGCGGAAGCTACTAGGGTAAAAGAAAGAATGATGGGCCACCAATTTTCCTACAGTTACTATATTCAGCAAATAGTTATCTTGGCATCAATTAATTTTCAGACTTGAAAACATATGAATCATTCCTAAGATCACATTATTTGATACCCAAACAGGTAATTATTGTCTTTTCCTTTCTGCTACTCCTCCAAGCATAATATTGAAGGATCAACTCTCTAGACAACAAAACCTTTAGAGGGAGGGTCTTCCACATGACTGTGAAAACAATTAAAATAAAAAAGAAATAAGGAAATGTTATAGTGCCTGAGCCATAACCCTGCATGAAGCAATGTGGCCATCTGATCTTTAAAGTGCATCTCCTGTGCTCCTGAGAGCAAAGTATAGCAGAAAGAGAAGGAGTATGTCTGCCTATATAAAGAGTTTGAACAATGGGGCATGGGAAGGGAGAGTGAAAAATGACCATTTAAACAGATGATGGTATTAGAGCAGGCATCTTGACAATACTATCGCTTTCCATCAAACCCAGTCCAGTAGCCATTTCCTGAAAGTCTTATAAAATTCCGTACAAGAACGTTGGGAAAGGTCTTTTCCAGTAAAGTGGATTAAGTATAACACATTAAATTGTCCCTTTATTCCTCTAAGGAGACCTCATTTTGATATATAACAAGACAGATGCCAAATGCCAATGGGAGCCAACATAGTACTTTATAAATCTAAGAAGGCTATTTAATTTTTGTAGGCAACATGTCATTTTCTCAGAATCTTTCCTGTTTTCCACCGGTACCAATCACTTTGAAAGAAATGATAATTTCACTTTTGGAATTCTAGTCAAAAGAAGCTCCTATTATTAAAAACTGTTATAACTAAAGCATAGCAAAAAGCAAAGCAAAACAAACACCATCCTGCTAGAGAAATGCTTAACTATGAAATATCCTTTTGATGAAATATTATGAACCATAGTTATTATTTAGAAATGCTCACGCTTTTACTTGTTAGAAGGTTTTAAAAGTTTCAGCTTGAATGAGTAAGAATCTAAACTATAACAGCACATAAAAACTGATTATAGGACTATAGAGCTCAAGGGAGCTAGAGAGCACCCCCATACACCTTTCTGATATTGGCAATTAGCCATCTAAACAGACGATAATCAGCCCTGTTTGTGAAGGTTCCAGAAGGCTTCCTGCAGTAGTACAATAGGCAATGCTATATACCCAAACCAACTAACAGGTTTATGGAGAGCCAGGATATGACAGTCTAAAATTTATAGATGAATGGATTCTAAACAAATGATTATTTATAGAAGCAAAGCTTTTGTAAGAATGAATAGATGCCGGATGAAAGATTGGGAGCCACTATTTGGTTCCATAGTTTAAATGAGCCACAGATAACAACTAAGAAAATCAGATTGTTTTCTTAAAATATATTTTTTATATACATATATTTAAAAAAACATAAAATAACAAGTGCTGGTGAGGATGTGGAGAAATTGGAACCTATTGTGCTCTGTTGGTGGAAATGTAAAATGGTGTAACCACTATGGAAAACAGTATGGAAGTTCCTCAAAAAATTAAAAATAGAATTACTATGTGATCCAGCAATTCTACTTCTGAGTATGTAGCCAAAAGAATTGAAATCAGAAATTCAAAAAAATATTTATATGCCTATGTTCATAGCAGCATTATTCACAATAGCTAAAAGGTGGACACAATCCAAGTGTCCATCAACAGATGAAACAAAATATGGTACGCAGATACTATGGAATATAATTCAGCCTTAAACAGAAAGGAAATTCCTGAAACACATGCTACGACATGAATGAACCTTGAGTACATTGTGCAAAATGAAATCAGCCAGTCACAAAAGGACAAATGCTAAATGATTCCATTTATATGCATACCTAGAGTAGTCAAAGTCATAGAGATGAAAGTATAACAGTGGTTTTCAGGGGCTGCGGGGAGGGAAAAATGGGAGGTTATTGTTTAGTGGGTACAGATTTTCAGTTTTGCAAGATGAAAAGAATTCTGGAGATGTATGGTGATGGTGGTTGCACAACACTATGAATGTACTTAATGTCACTGAATCGTACATGTAAATATGGTAAATTTTATGCTATATGTATTTTATCATAGTAAAACACATACACATTTAAAATATATAAAATATAAAAAACAAAGTCAATGTTTCTTAACCTTTTTTTCAGATGGCTTCTACAAATACCCTTTTTAGACTCTGTTTTTCCTTAATACCCCCCTAAAGAAATGTTAACACCAGAGATATGCCATATATTTGTTTATGTACAGTTTGCATGTATGTGCTTTATATATAAAAAGAATAAGGGGGGTTTTTTGCCCTCAAGAACCACCCTGGGCATTATCTTCACCATGTGGAATGTCTGGACTGTTAGGCTTTAGTGACATGAGATCAGAATCTATGAGAGCAAAACACAGCATTTTTTTGTTGGTATATATTAAAACTACAGGTAGAGATCATAAGTTATAGACTCAAAGAAACCTATGTGCAAAAGTATCAAAAACCATTCATATATTCATCCATTCTTTTATTTAACATATTTTCTAAGCACCTATTATACTATGTGTTAGGCCTTGTGCAAAGCAATGGGAATATAATCATAAACAAAAATGACATGCTCTTTACCCTTAGAGTACTTTCTAATCCAGTGAGACAAATATTGCTCAAAATCACACAAATAAATGTCAAACAATGGCATAATTAAGTTCCTCAAAAGAGAGATAGATATTTGGTGCTGTAGGCAGGCCGGAGTGGAGGGGTTTCTATGGAAGTGATGATTGAACTGATGTTGGAAGATGAAAAGGCTTTAACTAGGTAAAGAGGAGAGGGAAACTTTTCCACGGAATGGGGACAGCCTATGCAAAGGACATGTGGCCAGAGGGAGTGTCGCACCCACAGGACATCAAAGAAGACGGGAGTGGCTGGGACATAGCAAGTCACATGGAAAGTGATGAAAAATGGAACTAGCCCAGGGTTTCTCAACCCTGGCTCTATTGACATTTTGGGCCTGATAATTTTTTGTTATGCGAGGCTGTTCTGTCCATTATAGGATATTGAGCAGCATTCATCCGTGGCTTCTCTACCCACTAGGATGCCAGCAGCATCCTCCCCCTAAGTTGTAACAACCAAAAGTATCTCCAGACATGGCTAAATATTCTCTGGGGAGCAAAGTCACCCTCAACTGAGAAGCACTGGACTAGAGAGATAGGCAGGTTTTACTTTATTCTGTGAGCAATGGGAAGCCTTTTAAGGATATTACAGGGGGAGGGGATGAAATAATCAGAACTGTATTTCTAAAAGATTCTCTGCCAGCAGCGAGTGAGAAGAGGGAAAGCCCAGGCCAGAGGAGATGTGGCTAGTACAATTAGGAGGTTAGACCGGTTTGGAAGCTCCTAGACCAGTCCTCGTGAAAGATAATAACTGCTTGGACTAGGCTAGTGGGTGGTAGAGATGGAAAGAAGTGGATGGATTCGAGAGATAGGAAGTAAAACCAACAGGACTTGGTGATAGATTGGACACGTAGGGTGAGCCAGAAGAGCTGTCAGGAATGATTCATTCCAGAGGAAGTGGATGCACAGTGGTGCTATTTAGTAAAATGGGCTGGAGATGGCCTACGTTTGGGTGGGGAAGACTGCATAATTTGATCATGTTAAATTTGAGGGGCCTTTGAGATGCCCAGGGGCAGAGGTCAATTAGGTACTTGGATGTATAGGTCTGGAGCTCTAGGATGTCTGGATTGGAGACATAAATTGGGGAGTAAATAGTCTAAACTTGATAATCTCCGCTGTGAAAGTATATGCCACCTTCTAGGGAAGGAATATAGGAGGAAAAATGAGGACCTGGGACTGGGGCTTGAGTGTGGCCATCATTTAATGACCCGATCGAGAAAAATACGCCTGAAGGCATCAGAGAAGGAATGGCTGGAAAGTTGGCAAGATCAAAGAGAATGTGCAGTTCTAGATGCCCAGGGAAGAGAGTGAGTCAAGAAGCCAGGAGCACAGAACTGTGTCAGATGCTCCTGAGAGATTACTAAAATAGCTAAAGAAAGTTTGTTGGATGTAGAGCAATAGCCATAGTTGGTCTTAGCAAAAGGGGTTTGGTGGCTTGATGGGGACAGGGCCAGATGGGAATGGGTTGAAGAGTAGGAGGTGAAGAAATGGAGACAGAGGGTATAAATAACATCTTGGGGGGCTGGCCCGTGAAGGGGAGGACAGACAGAGAGTGGAACCTGGGGAAGCATGTGCGGAAGTTTTAAAATGGGAGAGATGTACACATGTTTCAGGTCATTTGGGAAGGCTCCAGCCAAGGTGAGTTGGATATCCAAGGGAGAAGGGATGCTCCCGAGGAGGGAGGGAATGGGATTCAAAGCATGGGAAGGCAATGGCCTTGGAGAAGGGGAGGAGGGAGGAGAGGCGTGAGCACAGTGGGGGCGTGGGGGAGTGGCGAAGTGAAGAAGCTTCTGCTGAGAGTGAGCGGAGACTGGGCCCAGCAGGGAGCGAGTTCAGAGGTTTGAGAAGAGTAGGGAAGTTCGAAATTATGACAATTATTAGAATAACGATTTTCAGGAAGCAGCAGATCCTCAGTTATCTGAGAAAAATAACATTATGATTGAAATACTCCTACTTGTATTCATTTGCCTTAACAAAGTACCATAAACTGGGTGGTTCACAGCAATGGAAATTTATTCTCTCACAGTTCTGGAGGCTGCAAGTCCAGAATCAAGGTGTCAGCAGGAGTGTGCTTTCTCTGAAGGATCTAGAGGAGACCCATCCTTGCCTCTTCTAGCTCCTGGTAGTTGCTGGCAATCCTTAGCATTCCTTGGCATGAGCTCTAATCTCTACCTCTGACCTCACATGACCTTCTCCCCTGTGTGTCTGTCTTCAAATGTCCTTCTTTCTGTAAGGATACCCAGTCACTGAATTAGGGCCACCCTAGTGTAGTATGACCTCATCTTAATTTCATTACATCTGCAAAGTTCCTACTTCCAAATAAGGTCTCACTCACAGGTTACAGGTAGACATGAATTTGGGGGGACACTATTCAACCCAGCACATCACTAAGACATGAGACTGACTGTGCTATTGCATTTTAGAAGTACTTACAGAATTAAAGTGAACATGTTTTTAACAGCTAATTTATGGATCTCAAGTGCCTCACATGCACAGTGTCACATACACCCTACAGCCTTTGCAGTGTACGATGTCTCCTCTGTTCCCATGTTACAGATGAGGAAACAGAGGCTAAGAGTAGCTGAATGGCTTGCCCACGGTGAGACCCCGGCAGAGCAGGGTGAGAACGCAGGCGCTCCAACTCCAGAGACCACTTTCAACACTAGGCTCTATTGCCTGCCTTTTTCTAGTTACTACTGAATTGATCAGAAAAACAAACTGATCAGCTAGTTATCCACCTCAGGAACTCTCTCTCCCTGCCAACGTTCTTTGTTTATGTATTTCTTTGTTAATATATGTTTTCTGTATACAGCTTTTTATACATTCAGAATGTTTCCAGCCTGGTGCCGACAGCCCACGGCGTGGGAGCAGAAGCCTGCTGCTTGGTCCATTTGGGCTGGCCAAATACAGCTCTCCCTTTTCCAGTAACTGCTGGGCTTGGCTTACTTTCCCCAGGTCCACAGCGTCCAATCCATGGAGTTCTCAGAAGCGGAGAACCAGGATGACTACTACAGCACAGGAGCTGGCTGCATCCACACCCAGGACCAGCAAGGGGCGCATGTCATGTATGAGGCAGCCCTGAGTGACCTGAAGGAACTGGAGGCAGAGCTGCTGCTAGTGGCCAGCTGTTACATTGAGAAAGAAAAGGGTGAGAAGTCAGATTTTTAAAAATCAACTGGCAAAATAAACAAAAAATATCAAGGGCTCTATTTAATGCTCCCCACCCCAACATATAAACACATATCCAATAGTATCTGAAAATTCAATAAGCACACACCGCCCCCCACCCCCAACACATACACCCACTTTAGAAAAAATACAGTTCTGTTTCCAGCACAAGCCCCCTTCTGATGGAGAATGTGACCACTCTTTAAGGGCTCGGTTGTAATTCTTACTGTTGTTTAGACTCTGCTTGCTGCCCAGGGGCATTTCTGTATCACCCATTGGGTGCAGGGTTGTGGTGCGGGCCCTGAGGGAGGCAAAGTAAGCAAGTGAAATGAATGGCTTTTTTAAAAAGTGACAGACCTTGAGGAAACTGCATTTAGAAGCAGAGACATCCCTTGGTTCCTAACAGGAAACCAGGATGCAAGAAATTCTGGCTAAGAAAATGCCAGACAAGCCCCAGAGGAAGAAATGAAGAAATCATTACTCAGGGTAATCAAGTAACCTATAATCTGTATTCTCTCTTCCGTTTGGCATCACTCAAATTTATCCAATTTTAGAAATAGATGAGGTAAGAATATTCTTCTTTTTTTTTTTTTTTTTTTTTTTTTTTTGAGACAGAGTCTCGCTCTGTCGCCCTGGGTAGAGTGCCGTGGCGTCATTGTAGCTCACTGCAACCTCAAACTCCTGGGCTCAAGCCATCCTCCTGCATCAGCCTCCTGAGTAGCTGGGATGCATGTCACCTGTAGACACACCTGTGGGCGCACATCATGCCGCCTAATTTTTCTATTTTTAGTAGAGACGGGGTCTCTCTCTTGCACAGGCTGGTCTCAAACTCCTGAGCTCAAGTAATCCTCCTGCCACGACCTCCCAGAGTGGTAGGATTACAGGCATAAGCCACTGTGCCTGCCCAAGAATATTGTTTTGGAGTACTATGACAGCATTAGCATTACATTTGGAAAGAACTTAGAATTTCTAGACCCATTGTAATACCTAAAGAGAAATTTAGCAAGGGGTTAGGCTATTTTGTAACATATGTAGACTATAAGGATAATTCATGTTTATATTGTTATAGAATGCTGCTCTAAGAAAGTATGACAATTAGCTTTTCAGATTGCAGGCAGAATTAATTTAATATAAGATTGAACTCTTTGTCCTATCTTTGCCACAACCATTGGTATCTGAATCGTAGGATGCAGCAGTAGCATCCCACATTCCAGGGTGTTTAATTTCAGCTCTTAACTTTTATCTTTGTTAGTTATCCTCCATACTAATGCATCATTTTTGTCCATACTAATTTATAATACCATGCAACTATTTCTAGCTGCTAAGAATTTAATTTGCTTGAAACACTTAGTCAGTAGTCATTTAACCACATGGGCATCTTTCAATTGAGCTAGTAAACATATAGTCATCCATTGTGAAACTTCCCAACTGCTGCTGGAGAAGTTCCTAATCAAAGTCTTTCTCTTTCTTAGTACCCATCATATACTTGATGATGATTGTTATTATTATTCTGAGACAGGGTCTCCCTCTGTTGCCCTGGGTACAGTGCAGTGGCATTATATCTCACTGCAACCTCAAACTCCTGGTCTCAAGCAATCCTGCCTCAGCCTCCCAAAGTGCTAGGATTACAGATGTGCCTGGTCTGATAATTATTGAACTCAAACTTCAGCACCTGAAAAATCTCGTATCTTCAAATATTTCATTCTGAAATAGACACTTAAAAATTTGAAGCAATAATAATGTTGGTCATGAAAAGTAACATTAATACAGTGAAAAAATATTTCAGCTGAATAATGACAATAATCAGTTTTATTAATTTAAGTTAGTAATTAACACAATTAAGAAATATCTTGGAAACTTCTCTGAAAATTTTTGACTTGGCTACATTAATGGAAATAGCAGGTTGAACTGAACTTTGTTGTTAAACCACCGGGGACCTGTTTTTATAGATGAAATGTGTGCTTTGCTTTTAAATTGTAGGTTTAGGACATTTTGGCATAGATTACCTGTTAACTGAATTTTGGTTTTATTTCTAAAATTAATCTTTAAAACTAAAATTAGAAAGTAAAACAAAAACTCCTGTTGACTTAGAAGTCAATAAGCATGAACTTGGGGCCTAGTCTTTGCAGATGGTTCTTTAGCTGATTCTTAGGAATCACAGTGATTGGTTCAGTATTTCTGTTCCTGAGATGGAGCTCATAGACCCTGAGAGGGGCACATTTCTAATTGAAATAAATTCTTTTGGAGGCTTGTCTCTAATCATTCCCACCCCCTTCTCTCCCAGGTCACAAAGAGGGCTGCGAATCAAAGAGTGGGCAGGACGGGGGATGGGCCCACGCAGGTGTGGACAGATTTGCTGTGCTGTACGACATGTGGACTTGGGAAGCAGCTCTTCTGGAAAACAAGCGCCAGGTATTTTTGCCTAGAAGACAAAACATCTATTAAAAACCATTCTTACGAAATCCAGTCTTTTTTTAATTTGTTTTTGATTTTTTAAGCCCATGGGACTTTTAGAAAAGCTCTCCATAAAGCCAATAATTATTTTAAATAATCTTAGCTAATTATAAGGATGTACTAAATTTTATTTTCTTTATTGTGGTTTCTCATCATAAAAAATAAAATGTGAAGGACACTACTTTATCTTAACAGGTGTAATTTGTTAGAGGGCTGTGGCCTTTCTTATCTAATTAGTGAGAATGGATGGGGATTCCATTCCCGCTCCCTGCGCGGGCACAGGGACAAGCCTTACTTCGCTAATCACAGATAAACCGACGGACTGATCATGGCCTTAGACACAGACAAACTGACCTGATCATGTTATGCCACATGTGGGTGGGTGAAAGCTGTTGGGCAAGGAGTGCAGTAAGTTACGACGGCGAATTTAAAGCAATGCAGTGAGTTGTTAAGTCATCGCCGTATCATGAATGGTTCATATCCCAGTAATAAATGAAACACTGCAGGTGTACTGCTCTTCATTTTTGTCCTTAGCATGGATTATCGGCCCTTCTGATAGTCACCAGGAGTTTATTTGTTAGGAGTTTATTCATGAAACATTAAGTATTTACTCTGACAGGTACTGTTCCGGGCATTAGGAACATACAGATAAATAAGAGAAGATGTTTTCTATCTTTAAGGAATTTGTAGTCCCTAAATGTTGATCTAATCGCTAAGCAAAAATTATAACCTACTGGCTAACAGCCTACAACTGAGGCATATTCAAAGCCACTTGGACTCCACAAAGGGAGGGATTTGTGCTGGCAGGGACGGGCTGTTGGGATAGAGGAAATGCTAGGAAGTCTTCCCAGAGGAACAGATATTTAATCTTGTTACTAAAAGATGAGTTAGATGTTGTCTGACAGAGAAGAAAAGACTCTTAAGCAGAGGAAACAGCATTCGCGATGTCAGGGAGGTGGAAACAGGAAGGGCCACTTTGGGGGATGGTAGGAAGGCCGCTGTGGCTGGGTGACAGGCACAAGGGAAACAAGCGAAGCATGTGTTTTGGGTGCAGCCTGTGAAGGGGCTGCTAATCACTTTAGAGTTTACCTAATAAGTAAAGAAGAGCCATTAGTGTGTTTTTGTAGTGGAGAAACATAATGGTGTTTCCAACAGCTATCTTGGGTGTCAGTGTGGAGAGCGGATTGGATTAGAGGGCCCCTGAGAAAAGTGCAATTATTGCAAGAGTGGCCTAAAGAGTTAGGAGGGGACCTGGACTAAGGATGTGGCAGCGGGACTAGGAAGGGGGAGCAGACCTGAGAACACTTTTCAGAAGTGGAAAAATGACAGGATTTGAAGACTGCCTCTGTATGTCGGAGTAAGAGAGTAAGGGTGGGATTCAGATGATTTCCTTAGGGTCAGGGAAGAGGCTATTAACTGTAACAGAATGCGGAAGGAGGAAGAGTCTTTAGAGGAGAATAATAGTGACCCTAGGACAACAAGGCGTTTGAGGGGGTTTGCTAAAACCCAGGTGTGAGTGCTTGGTGGGGAGCTACAGGTTTGAAGCTCAGGAGGAGGTATGAGCTGAGATCTGAATGTGGAAGTTGAGCCACAGTGATGAATCACAACAACTGGGGAAAGCTAGAGACACCCGAAATGAGTTCCTGGGTAACACCTACACTTAAGGGGCAGGTCATGGAACAGGAAGGAGTAGTTAAATTTAAAGACTGCAGGAAAACAAGGAAGAAATAGTATCGTGAGAACCAATGGAAAAAGGAGTTTTAATTAGGAGAGGATGGTTACAAGCATGGAGTGCAGTGAAACAAGAAAAATAACTCCTAAAAACCAAGCGCATTGGTCAGGCAGTCTTTGGCTGCTTTGCAGAACGCTTTCAGAAGAGTTGTGGTGGTAGAAACCAGGTTACAATGCACTATGATGTGGTCAGAAGATGGGGAAGTGGAAATGTTTTCTTTGAATTGTTTTTCTAGTAGAATAGATGGTTCGCCATTTCATCTACTCTCTGGTTTGTTACTCATAGAGATGTAGGTTACCAGATGTTTGGAAAACAACTAGCTGGGCTGAAAGGGTGCAAGCCTTGGACTTTGAAAAAATAATCCTCTTTTCACAGATAGCAGGCCTCTACAGAGTTTGTCTGCAACCTTAATCTGCCAATTAGAACCTTACTTTAATCAACTGAGGAAATGAAAGCTTTAGATGCATAGTGTAATTGGGGAGGCTGTATGAAATGTAAATAAGACAGAATCACTAAATGGCAGGTTTATTGGTCCAGGCATGAATTTTAAACAGCCTCCCTTTTTTGCATTCTCTCTCCCTGCCTTTCCTTTCAATGCTTCTAGGCCTCCTGTGGGAGGGTCCAGGCAGGAGTCAATGGCGAGAGAATAGAAAGGCAGAGAGGACTGAAAAACAGATTTCTCCGCACTTTAGCCTACGATTCATTCCGTGCTAAGCTATCAGGGCTGTCCACTAGTTTCTCCTTTGGTGAATAAAACTATTTTAACTGAAAAACTATTGTTGAACATATCTCCCTCCTTTCTACCCTGAGAATAAGTTCCGTATGGAAACTGAGCTATCTGTGCCAAAACTGTAAAATATGGCCTTCTAAGTCAGAAATTCTGTCAAAGGAGCCTATTTTTAATGGACAAGCCAGATTTCTATCTAAAGTACAATTGATTTCCCCCAGTATTGATTCTACTGCCAAGTTTCCTCAGCTGTTTTTGATTGTTAAGTATATTGGTATCACTAGAGTTAAGAATTGCTTGAACATATTGGGTTCTTTTAAATCCTTAAAATGACCATATTATGTATGGAGGCTCATAAAATTAGAGCTGGTGTGAATTTAGGTGGATTAAGGGACTCAGAGAAGCCAGGTATCAGCCGCACCAGCTCCTAAGTGACACTTTACCATCTGCTAATTCTTTCTACCACCACTAAAGGACACATTTAAAGGATAAGTTGAGTTGGTGTATGCAGCGCTAAAGAGATTTTTATGTATTATTCCTTTAAAAATGAATAAAAAACAAATTTCTGTGACAAGTTAGGTCTAGCAATGATTTTCTGTTTTGCACTTTCTGTTTTGACCTAAAACACTATTTTTAAAAGTTTTTTAAATCCCAGAAATGAAAAAAAGTTTGAAGTAAAAATAATATAACACGGTAAGGTTTGAGGTTATTTATTTTGTCTATTTTCCTATTCTCTCCAATATTTGATGCCCACTATCTGTGTGTACCACATATTATTTTTGCCTGAGAGTTGGCCTTTGGCACACACAAGTGACATTTGACAGGCTGGGAAGACTTCTTAGACAAATACCAGCCCAGAGTTTAAATGGAAACGGGCCAGTTAGCAAACAGATAATAAATAGAACCCACGAGGCAGAAAGATCATGCATGGTCCCACCCCTGTTGGGAAAGAATTCATAATAAAATTATGCAACTGTCCATCTGAGAGCTGCTTGAGGTTGAGCCCAAAGCTTGAAGAAGCTTCATCAACTTAAAAAGAGAACCACATTTTCCTTCTTAACAGCTAAGGTTACCAGATAAAATATCGCAGTATTTGTGACATACTAAAAAAAACTATTTGTTACTTATCTGAAATTCAAATTGAACTGAATGTCCTACATTTTTATTCACTAAATCTGACAACCCTATCAACAACAATAGTGAGCATGGCAACTTAGCCCCGGCCTCTGCAATCGGGTATCACCAGATCGGAATCACCAGCTAGAATCCTCCCCCAACTCCCTACAAACTTCCTCTGCCGAATAACCGAACAATAGGGATCTTTGTACAAAAACAGGTCAAGGAAGTGTAAATACCATAAACCAGTTCCTGGGATTGCCCTGGCCCAGCCCAAAAGATTCAAGTTAGTCCAGAATGAATTAGGGAAATAATTGTTTCTTTCCAAATCTCCACCTGGGGCTACTGAGTGACACCCTTCTTACCCCAGCTAGGCATTCCTCCCATTTCTGTTTTATCTTCTGCTGTTTAATAAGTAAATGTTAGCCACGAGTAGAGCTCAGGTGTACAGAACAAGGTAATTTAGATCACCCTGCTTGCTTCATTTTCCTCAGGGCTCACTTAAAGACAAGGGGATCTCCACCTTCCCTCCTGTCTGGCTCTTCATGTGTGACTTTCTAACCTGTGGAGCATCTTCTGTGGCTTGAACTTTTAGCATCCTCTTGTGTTGTCATTTTCATGCTAAGGTTGATCTAAGGTCCCTTAGACCAGTGTTTCCCAGAGGTCATCCTACAAAACTGGGTGCTAAATAAAGTGCCCCAGGCTCCTTCCTCCCTGAGCCTTAGCATTGGGCCCTCTCAGTAAAGCAGCATTTGATTCCTAATGTGCTATTCATTCTCAAGTGTTCAACTGTCTTGTGTAGAGGAGGAAAAACTTTTTCCTCTGCCTTCTTAGATTCAGTGCCTGGGCCATGAAAACTAAACGTACCAAAGACAGATTAACAGGAGAAAGGGTTTATTATGTACTGCAGTGATCGGCACTACTTATCTTGGCCGAGGGGCCCAGCTTGGTATTCAAACCCAGTGATCTCTGAAGAGCTTTTTCTGCTTAGCATCAAGACTAATCACACACAGAATAGAAATTCCTTAAGCTCACAGACAGATGTAAAAGCCAAATAAAGAGGCATCTTTTTCTGAATTCCCACACTAAGAACGTTCTTCAACTGTTAGTGTCTGGAAGCTTTCTTCAGTTTTTAGAAAGACTTGTGAACTCCACTAAAACCGAAGCTCCATTGGGGTTTTGCACACTTGGTGGCTTTGAGCGAGTCCAGTCAGGAGTCCAGAAAGATCATTTTGTATTCAGGAAGCACTTTTACTCTCAGCCTTCCATTCTACCACCCCCGCTCCCATCACTTTTATGTAGGTGAAATCTGGGCAAACTATGAAAGAGAAGGGGTCAGAAACAGGGCTGAGGATGTAGAAGACGAGAAGCCACCTTCCTAGCTTTGGTGATGGAATAAATGGAGGAAGGAGAATGGGTCCTTGAAGAAAAGAGATAAATATATTTGAAGTGCCTTTGAATGTGTTGCCTCGTTGGAGCTTATAATTATTACATATTATGTTATTGATCATATAATCCCCTTTTTATTTGTGGAGACCAGGGGAAGGGGGGATGGACGCAGAAGGGCAAACTCAAATCTCGTTCTGGCTCCAAAGCGTGTGTTCTTCCCTTGCCCTCCCTAATTCTGTCTGTGGGCCCACTGGTTGCCCTGAGCCGCGGTGGTGCCGCATCTGCCCCTCTCATTGCTGGGCCCTAGGGCTGCCTCCCTCGCTCCCTGACTATCAACCTTACTTGCAGCTTCTTGACAGTTACTTTGAAGCCTACCAGCACACGTTGGACCCTGAGGAGAGGTTTGCTTTAGCACAAGTAATGACGGACATCATGCACCGGCGCCCGAGGTTTGATCTCAGCCACCCTTATTTTATTAAGGCCTACCGAGATGAATGCACCTGCCTGAGGCTTCACCTGCAGCTAGTGCGGGGCATCCTCACCCAGCAAGTAAGTGCAATTGGGTTTTTAAAATACTACAGGTGAGAAGAGGATGGAAGACACAGGCCAGAAATGAAATTAGTGTTTTCTGATCATTACAGATCTGGAATCCGAGTTTTCTAGGGCGGCATGTTCAACATGTTTATTTGTATTGTTGAATTCCAAGTACAGCTATGGTCTTAAAGGAAGATTTCCACCCCTACTTACAGTTATTGGTCCACAAGGAATTGGTGATCTCAGTTTTCATTACATCATAGAGTTTACTCGAAGAACTAATGATACATCTCTTCAGGACATTAATGCATAAAATCGTGTTTATTTAAACATTCATGTGATTATTTTTAGGACACTGAAAGAAACAATCACATCGTATGTCCTCTAGGGAAAAGCCAGTGGCATGGAGCAAGCAGGAGACAAAGGATTGTTGCAACCTGGTTGGAATTTTTCCCTGTAGTGAATTATTTAACAGAAAGAAATTTTCCCTTTCACCTCTTAAAATTATCTGAAGTTGGTTGCCTTTTTGCTTCCCTAGGCTGACTGGCTCAGACTGAGAGACCAGCATGTCTCACTGCCAACGAGTCTTCAAAACAATGTCTGGGTGAAAATTAGTCAAATGATGAAGAGACACAAAGGAATGAGATCCTTCTTATGTCAAGACTCATAACTCGTGTCCATGGGAAAGTTTAACTTTTCTAATTTTAACATTTATGCTACAATTTTAGATAGAGCATCAGAGGGAGTATGTCCAGAGGCTCTGGCGAGATGATCATCTAGACAATAGCAATAAATTTGGACTTCCCCTTAACATAATTTGCAAACAACTTATTTCCATCAACAATAGCTAGTAAGTTGGTATTGTCTTTTGATGTTTTACATTTAATCTTCTAGATTAATTAAGGGTGTAGTGTTAAATCTAAACACTACTCTGTAAGTACCTCGCAAGTGTTTGGGGAGATGAGAGAAATAGGTATAAAAGCCACAAAAGAGGGATTCAAATATTGAATATCTGTTTGATTTGTAAATAATAAAAAAATAGGAGACTAGAATTTAAACTTAAGGCAGTGGGTGCAAAAATCATCATTCTCTTGATAAGTCCTGGGGGGAAAAAGCAGTTGCTCTTGAAATGCTGTTACAGGATTTAACCAGTGATATCACACAAGCCCACATATATGAAACTTGGATATGCTTAAAATTTTCTTAAAAAGGAATTTCTTTATTCTGGCAAGTGTCACTAAAGAGGTTTCTGCAGACTTGCCTTGTGACTCCCACCCCTTTAAGGAGCAAAGTTAAATTCCCTGAGGCCACTCAGAGAGGGTATACACCTTGTCACCCACTGAACATATAGCATGACCAGCCCCCTCATTCCCTTCCAGCCTTTGAGGGAGAGGGAACAGGGACACAGCTGTGGTATTGGGTGCCATGAGAGCTGATAGCTGAGATTCTATCCTCATTTCTTGAGAAAGAGCCCCAGGCTTCCAGGCACAAAAGTCTGCATTTTCTCCATAGCCCTTTCTTAGGACTGAATTCTTCTCTGCAATAAACTTGAGACACCAGCTGTGTGTGTGTAGCTTGCTATGGCAAGAATCTACTATTCAGGAAATGGTTTTTGGCAGAACAGGCTAGGGCTATATGGATATTAAAATCTGCCAGAATAGTCTCAGAAGTGAATGTTATTTGCTTGGTGAGATTCCTTTCCAGACTTTAGGCTATATTTTTTAAAATGCAGGACTGAGAAGGATCCTATTTGCATAGATTTAAAGGGAAATGTTATGTTCTTCAGTTCTTTGCAGGTATGGAAGGACCCTTGATTTGTGCTGTGTCCTTTATTTCCAAAGGAATAACCTATTCTGGTCTCATACATTTATAAAATATAACATCCTTACAGCCAATATGAATGATTCCAGCAGTTGTATACAGAATTTAAAAATTGTCTTTGTCCATTAACATTTTGGGAAACAATAGAAAAAGATTCAAGTGAAAAATAGAAACTAATAACCATGGAAATTATTTGTTTTTTATTTAGTCACTTTTGAGTTATTTTGTTTTCAGATATTTAACTAAATATTGAGTACTGAAATGTTGACCCTTTTGCTGTATACAGTCTTAATCTTATTCTTATTGGGCATTTAGAATGTATGCCCATGTCTTTCAGTTTTAAAAGGGTTCCCATTGAAGCAAAGAGCACACTGTATAATCCGGTGGGTTCCCTGGACAGACTCTGAGGTCCCTCTGAGCTCCCAGTATTTTAAATAATGCTCTGGACCTAGAGGAGCTGTTCTACTGGTCTATAAAAATATGAAACTCGAATATCTTCAGAAACAGATTAAATTCTTTGTCGTGTAAAATTACCATTCATTGTTCCTCTTCTTCAAGCCCAGCTTTGAAAAATGTTTATCTGCTGGAGTTCCACCCTTCCCTCGGCCTGGCGGCGCTCATCCCCAGAGCCCTAGAGCATCTCCTCCGAGAGGCCTGCCACGCCTGCAGACCCACGTCAGCCGGTGGCCTCGCAGTGCTAGAGCGACGTGTCCTGTGGCTGGCCCTGGACCTGTGGCTCAATCTGGCCAAGCCCGAGGCCTGGTATAGCACTCAGCTCCAGCAAGATGTAGGTTCCTTCTGAAAGGGGTAGTTGGGTCTTTGGCAAAAAGAGTGTTTCCTTCCAGATGTTACTGTTTAGCTTTGTTTTTCTGTTTGGCTCCCTTCCCCCCAATTTGGCCAGAGACAGATCACACTCACAGGCTTTGCCAAAATTTTATGTGATTTGCCGGGGGAATAGAGTCACAGTTTCTAATTTATAAGGATGTAGCGACAATTAAAATTAAAAGAGTGATATATATAGGTATGTGGAAAATGTTTTCTGGTTTATTATTTAGATTTTAACAATATTTTAAATTAAAAATTATATATTTTCTTTTCACTAAGACTCATCCTAAAATTTGCCTTTTTTTGTCTTGAGTCAAGTGCCAGCTACTGAGGAGGATGAGGCAGGAGGATCACTTGGGCCCAGGAATTTGAGGTTGCAGTGAGCTATGATCACACCAGTACATTCAAGACCAGGCAACAGAGTGAGACCCTGTCTCAAAAAAAACCAAAAAACCAAAAAAGACCTTTGTATATATATTGGCAGATTGCTTTCCAAAATGCTGTGCCAACTTATAATGCCATCGATAATGTACAAAAGTACCAGTTCTGCTATACAGTGTTAGGCAAAAGCATATAATGTATGTGCTAATATCTACATATACATAAGAGGAGGCATTATGCAGTAAATTTGCATTTCCTTGCTATTTATTGAGATTAAATGTTCTTCCAAATGTTTTGTTACTATTTTTATAAATTTTCTTTTGTTTCCCTTTATTTATCTGCTGGAATTCTAATGTCATTCCTATCTACTTACATGAGACTTTTTTAAATAAAAACTTTAACCTCTTCGTCTATCATTTTTCTGCCAATATTTCACCATTTGTCTTTCTATTTTTTTTTTTTTTTTTTTTTTTTTTTTTTTTTTTTTTTTTTTTTTTTTTTTTTTTTTTTTTTTTTTTTGAGACAGAGTCTTGCTCTGTTGCCCAGGCTAGAGTGCTGTGGCATCAGCCTAGCTCACAGCAACCTCAAACTCCTGGGCTCAAGCGATCCTACTGCCTCAGCCTCCTGAGTAGCTGGGACTACAGGCATGCACCACCGCGCCCGGCTAATTTTTTCTATGTATTTTTAGCTGTCCAATTAATTTCTTTCTATTTTTAGTAGAGACGGGGTCTCGCTCTTGCTCAGGCTGGTCTCGAACTCCTGAGCTCAAACAATCTGCCTGCCTCGGCCTCCCAGAGTGCTAGGATTACAGGCGTGAGCCACCGCGCCTGGCCTGTCTTTCTATTTTTTTAACAGAAATTTATTTGCATATAGTCAAATCTATTGATCATTTCCTTTGTGATTTCTTCTATCCTCCTGAATTCAGAAAAAAATTTTCCTCCAGATGTTTCATATTTGTCTTATTGTAATTTTTTAAGGATTTGGTTTTATTTTAAAAACATTTAATCCCTTTAATATTTTACTGGACAGAGGGAGGGAGAGAGAGAGAGAGAGAGAGATGTGAGGTACAAGTTAAAATTGAATTTTTTCCCAAATTACCAGCCATTTATCCTACTACCATTAATTGAAGATTTTTTCACATTGACCATGGTACCATATTTTTTAAATGTATTTGAAATTCTCCTATAAATTATAGTGAATATCTGGGATATCTGTCTAGTCTCCCACTGATGCCACATAGTTGTAATTAAAATTTTTGAAATGTGTTCAAATTTGGACCAGAAATGATAAATATTCAGATTAACTATTTGTATTGGGTCAGAAAATGGAGGAGGTATTGCCCTCAGAAGACATGCAGGAATTTAATAGGTCTCTTTGTTATCACTCTGGAAGACTATAAAAACCTAGAAATAGCATTCTTGAGTAGACAGGTGCTTTGGTAGATAAGCAGGTAGACAAGGGAGCTTATGTCTCCTGGGGAGCCAAACAGGGAAAGGCAGATAGGGGTTCCCCAAAATGGGTCGTTCCTGGGCGTGGTATATTAGAGGACAGCAAAGATGTTAGAGCAGAGGTGTCACCAATGCAGAAGGATGTTAAAGGACAATGTCGTTACTTCACAAATCACTCAGGGCTTGCTCTGTAAAGGCAGTTGGGTACTCTCTAAAGCCACTGAACTTGGAATTAGGAAGCCTAAGTTTGCTGTTGGTATTGCTGTGGGACCTTGGAAAGTGTCGGTGTTGCTTCCGATCCCTCGCTGATAACGGGGAATAGTGGTATCTGAGATGCCTGCTTCATGGGGATCTTATGAAAATAAAAATGAGTTAATATATGTAAAAAACACTTTGAAATTTTGAAACTTCAATTACAGGGGTTTATAAAAAATTATTGTTATTGGCCACCAAAATGCTTTTAAAAATCAGGGACTTCCATTTAGGTTGTCTTTGGCATTTCTATTATTTATTTAGACTCGAAACATTTATAAATGTAACAGCAAATACTTTTGCATCTATTAATTCATTTAACCCTCTCTACAGACCTATTAGGTAGTTATTATCTATTAGTATCTAGTAGGTACTGTTGTTATCCTTATCCCCACTTTATAGATGAAAAAACTGTAAAGCAAAATTGAGTAAATTGCCCCAAATCTTACAGCTTGTAAGTGGCAGAGCTAGGACTTGAGGCCAGGAAAAATGGATCCACTGTCTGTGCCACTGACAGTATTTTTTTTTTTTTTTTTAAGAGATAGGGTCTCACTCTGTTGCCCAGGCTGAACTGCAGTGGTGCCATCACAGTTCACTGCAACCTCGAACTCCTGGGCTCAAGTAATCCTTCCGCCTCAGTCTCCTGAGTACCTGGGACTACAGGCATGCCACCATGCCCGGCTAATTTTTCTTATTTTTTGTAGAGACAGAGTCTCTCTGTGTTGCTCAGGCTGGTCTCAAACATCTGGCCTCAAGCGATCCTCTTGCCTCGACCTCCCAAAGTGCTGGGATTACAGGCTTGAGCCAACATGCCCAGCTGACAGTATTTTTTTTAATGTGGAATTTCTTCTTTTATGTTTTAAAAAGTACTTTGTTTGCTTTCAGCTGTTTTCAGCTAAAGTGATGGGAGATCCCTTTCTCGTGGAGGAAATAGGCCTGCTTGCACTCAAGTCTGCAGCAGATGAAGCACAGAAACAAGGGCAAGATTCTCAAGTGCTGCAACTGGAGACGTTTTCCAAACTTCTGGAACTCTTGACCCTCCGCCACCGGCTGGTAGAACTGAGTTTGGAGAGTGCACACTTAGCTCGGTCAGTAGGAGGACGGAGGATCTAGGTGCAATATAAGTTTTGTGGCAAAACCTGGAGCATAACAAATCATGGGTCTCTCTGCCTACAAGCCGTGTCCCCTCTCTGCCCCCAGAGCAGCCAGAGTGAGTTTTCTAAATGGCTAAAATGATCACTGGCTCCCTTGTTCCTTCTCTCTTGCAAGCCTCCCCCCATTCCCCTCTGACCACTCGAGTAGGCTAAGTCCTCCTATTGGCACCTGGGTTTCCTTTCAGCACATTTTCTTATAATTAGATGCTTAATATTGGCTTACTGTTTTCCTGCCAGCATAAGCTCCTTGAATACAAAAGCCCCATCGACATTGTTTACCGTGATATCCCATTACCTGGTATGGGGCCTGAGCCACACCAGACAGTCAGGGAATATGGGTTGAATTTGCTCTTGAATGTAATGAAGTTGAATAGCAGAGGGCCTAGAGAAAGGAGAGAGATGAGTCAGTGACAGCATCTGTTAATAGGTCTGACAGAGGTAGGGGAGGGTTCAGTGGGTAGGAGGAGAAATTAGTGAGTTATGTTTTAGGTATGAGTATGAAATGATGGTAAGATGTCAAGCACACATGTTCCATAGGCAGGAAAAATATGAAACTAGAGGGTTTGTTGCAAATACGTATGAGTGCAGGTGTCAGAAAGAAAAATAAGTAAAAATAAGAAAAAAAATTATATGAGTGCTGTTGTGCCCTGGTTCCCATGAGAGGCCCTCATAGACATAAAGAGTCCAATCACCCACCAGCAACCACTATTAAGAGCCTGCTGTGGCCAGGGTCTATACTGGGGACTTCATGTGTATTATTTCACTTAATTCTCAGAATATCCTTATGAGATAGGTTACATTAACATTTTATCAGCAAGGAAATAGAGGTTCATAAAATTAAGTAATTTGTCTAAGATCATACAACCAGAAAGTAGTAAGAACAGAATTCAAACTACTAGTCAAGGTGTTATTAACTTCTCTACATAATTTATGATCCTTGCCTGCAGGGAGCTCATAATGAAAAATTACCCATAATGCAGTATAATGATAGTCTACTTATAAGGACATTGGTCATATTAGATTGGGACCCACCCTAATAACTTCAGTTTAATTTGAATACCTCTGTAAAGACCATATCTCCAAATAAGGTCACATTCTGAGGTACTAGGGATTAGGACTTGAACATGAGAATTTTGGAGGGACACAGTTCAACCCCTAACAGCCCATCTTCTAGGAAACTTTCCCTGATCCATTTAGAAAGAATGAAAGACCTCCTTTTCTGTACTCCCTTAGCATTTTGTTCATATAAGAAAAGGAAATTTGGACACAGACACACAGAGGGAAGACCATGTGAAGGCAGAGGAAGAAGATAGCCATCTATGAGCCAGCGAGAGAGGCCTGGAACAGATCCTTCTCTCACAGGAACCAACCCTGCTGACACCTTGATCACAGACTTCTAGCCTCTAGGACTGAAACAATAAATTTATGTTGTTTAAGCCACTGAATACTTAGTGTGTTTCTGTGGTACTTTGTTATAGCAGCCCTAGCAAACTAATACAGGTGCCAAGAATTCAGCCTTAATGTGCCACCTTCTCAAGAGGGAGGAATGTGTTAGAAGTGAGGTGTTAGGGAATGGGGAAAGCATTGTAGACATGAAAGGCTGATATGCCAGAGGGACATCTACATGGAGCCATGCTGCAAGCCCCATGGACTTGGGATTGGAGCTCAGAGTCTCCAGTCGGGACAGAGATGAGGGTCACAGGGTCTTACATGAAGGAGTCGTCTGAGGGCCTGGAGTTGCACGTACTCCCCAACCAACTAGGGGATGTAGTAGATGAGAAGAGGGCCAGGTTTGGAACCTCAGGAAACATCAGAATTTGAAAACAAGGAGGAGGAGAAGCCAGTGAAGACAGAGAGAATGATCATTAGGCAGGAGCAAGCAGAGCCCAGATCCAGAATAAAGATGTTCCTCAAGGAGGGGACAGAGAGGCCGGCTGTGAGGAGCCCAAAGCAAATATGGTGAACATTGTATTGAGGCACATTGGTGACTTCATGAGAGCTCTGAGGTCAGTGGCTGGCTGGTAGGAAATGAAAGCTGAGAAAGCGTTCAAGCACATCTCCTACCATCTGTAATTGTCACAGCAAGAGCAGAACATAAGACCCTTGTTACTCATTCACCTCACACAGCCCTGGGCTTACTCTTGTTTGGCTTTTGTTTTTGTGCTTGTTCAGGTGTTTTGGTTTTCTTGGCACTTGCTTTCCTTTTAGCAGAAAGCACTAACAAATGTCCTTGGCTTTTTTTTTTTTTTTTTTTTCTTTTAGGCTCTATAAGGAATTGGCATTGGAGATGGGTTTTGAAGAGTTCCATTTGTATCTGAGGCCTGTTCACTTTGAATTTGCATCACACAAGGACAAGGTGGACCAACCACCTCCTGTCTTTATAACCTCTCTGCTGGAGGACAGCAGTCGGGTAGACAGGTGAGCTTGAGAGTGTCGAAGTGAAAATAATGTAGTGGTAGAATAAATAACCAGTGAAAAATAATCCCTCTCACCGTTGGACATGCAAGTGCAATCACATTTCTAAATTTTCTTCCTTATATTCTATCTGCCATGATGCCGGGTTTTTTCTTTTTCTTTCTTTTTTTTATAAGAGGGGGAAAAATAAGGTCTCAGTTGAGGGGGACAATTGGATTTAAAAATACTGAGTAACTGAGAGGTGAAAACACCACATCAGAGAACACAAATGAGATGAAATCACAGGCTCAGCAGCTTCCCAGAATATGTTACTTCCAGGTAGAAGGGGGTGTGAGGGTTGGTCTGATGGGGCAAGAGCCATGGAGCAGAAGTTCAGGTTTCTTCTCTCACTGTCTTTGGAACCAGAAAGGAGTCACAGAAGGTTTCTGAGCAGTTGTTTCCTTGGAACTGTAACACGCCATATAAATCTAACATGTAGGCAATATCTGTCAGACTCCTTTGTTGGTTAGTGGCAGAAGCCAACTCAAACCAGTGAAACCTCTCATGCCCATGGATTCAGCCCATTGCCTGAAAGAAAACACTCTTGCTAGTAACAGATCGTGAATTTACTCAGTCGGAGGAAGGAATCTTTTTCTTTTCCTCGCACAGTCAGCCTTTGATGTGTAGGGAGGAGAAATTTCGGTCTCCCTCTTCTTTCCTTCTCCTTCCTTCTCCGCTAGTCTGCCCTTCCCCCTAGGGGAAGGAAAAAGTGACTCCAAGGAGGCAAAGTCACCTCTGTTTTGCTAATGTGGATCACTGCTCAAAATATAAGTCTGATGTGTTAGTAAGCTAAAGGAGCAGGGGTGGAAGGAAGGGGTTAGGATGATAGAATACAGCATCCCAGGATTTCTCAACTTTGGCACTACTGAAATGTGGGGCTGGATAAGTCTTTGTTATGGGGGACTGTCCTGTGTGACTTAGGTTGTTTAGCAGCATTCCTGACTTCTACCCAGTAGATGCCAGTAGTACCCCAATACCCCACACCCCTCTTCCACTGTTTCTGACATCAAAGATGTCTCCAGACATCGCCAAATATGCCCTGCAGGCAAAACCTTCCCTGCACTATCCTGCCACACTAGCTAGACCAGAACAGAACTTACTATAAGGACACAGAGATATTCGCAGAAGCCAAGACAGGAAGTATGATCTGGCTTCAAGTGAGCTTAGGTCTCCAACTGGAAAAAAATATCTGGAGCCGCACTATTCTCTGGCTCTTCAAGGTCCTCCTGCTGAGCTAGTATTTTATACTGCTGTGAAAATAGGGCACATTTTTGTTCAGTTGAAATCCACCAATCAGCACAAACTCTCTGAATGCTCTGTGGTCTGGCCAACCCGTGATTAGTCCTCCCAATGATGACCCAGAGGTGCTGCAAGAGAAGGGTAGAATTCCCAGGGTAGGGTTTATGCATTCAAACAACTTGCGTCTTGAGTTTGTATTTATTTTATGTATGTTAAGTCCTTAAAGTTGCCACTTTGGAGTGCCATTATAACAACAACATGTATAGTTATCCCTCGGTGTTCATGGGGGATTGGTTCCAGGACTCCCTTCGTTACCAAAATCCAAGGATGCTCGAGTCCCTTATATGAAATGGTATAGCATTTGTGTATAACCTACTCACATCCTCCCTTATACATTAAATCATCTCTGCATTACTTACAATAATTAATACAATGTAAATGCTATGTAAATAGTTGTTATACTATATGGTTTTTATTTATATTATTTTTTATTGTTATGTTGTTACCTTTTGTTGTTTTATTTTTTCAATTTTTTTTTTTTATCTGTTGTTGGTTGAATCCACAGATGTGGAACCCACGGATATGGAAGGCCAACTACACCAGACATCATGAGTATTGTGACTTACATTTTAAAAAGTACATTCGTGCATATTATCCCACTTAATATGAGATAGGTAATATCCCCATTTACAGATGAAGAAACAAAGATTGTTAGATATGAAATTACTTGAAAAGGTCTCATAGTTATAGACAAAGGACCATGTCCCAACGTGGGAACTTAGCTGTAAAGACTATTTAGATGGTTGTCGGAACCACAGGAGAAAGTAATAATTGGACGCATTTAGGAGGATATTCAATGGAAAGAGTCAGTGAGGGATCCTGAACAGCTCTGGTCAAGAAGAGGAAAAGCAGGACAGAGTAGTGGAAGGGTGATCAAGAGAAAAGAATTTCAAACACTATGACACGGTTACCACAACCAAACTGCAGAGAGATCAAGTCCAATAAGGACTGAAAAGACCCCAGAGTCCTTATGGTCTTTTGATTGAAATATCATCTTGTATAAAACTTTGCATTTGCTATTACTGCTGACGTTTCAGATCTGATCACGTGCCATTCTGTTCCATCAGAATGGGCATTCTTAATCAGTGGCATGTCACATCAAAACAACTTCATATTTCTTCTTGCAGATATTCTCCTCCTACTTTTGTCTTAGCCATCTCTGAGTTAGATGATAACCAAGTTGGCAAATTTAGTTTTTATACAAAGGAAGCCATCCTTAAGGTAAGTCATTTAATTTATTTTTTAAAAAAGAAAATAGACTAAAATAAAGCAATTTGCTCATGTATTCCTTTCAAAAGATCATAATACTTATGCATATAAATTTAGCTCCCATCTATAAGTAAAGCTTCCAACTTCATAAATAATAATAATGGTAGTTGTCTCAGTCCATTTTCTGTTGCTGTTACAAAATACCTGAGACCTGGTAATTTATAAAGAAAATAATTTTATTCAGCTCATGGTCCTGGATACTGGGAAGTCCAAGGCGTGGTGGCAAGGGCTTTCATACTACAACATAACATGGCAGAAAAGCTGAAAGACAAGCAAACGTGAAAAAGACTGCAAGAGCACGCTAAGCTGACTTTTATTAACACCCACTCTTGCAAGAAAAAACGTGTTCCTGCTATAATGACATTGATCCATTTATGAGGGCTCTGCTCTCATGACCCAATCACTTCTTATTAGGCCCTGCCTCCTGACACATGAACTTTTGCAGGACGAGTTCAAATCATAGCAATGGCCTTGCCTTATTTGGTGTGCACGTTACGCTGGTTTGAACCATAGAGATTGCAACACCACTTGTAATAACTTCTGTTAGCTACTTAAAAGAAGCACATGTAGTGAACCATCTTTGCATAAGGCTTTTAAAATATACACTTGTTATTTGAACTTTGATCTTTTTAAACCAGGTGGGTGCTGTTATTTTCTCTGCCACTTGGATTTTTTGCTTCTATGTGTGTATTTTTTTAAAACATTGATCTAATCTTGGCTTACAGGAGCCTGCCACTGAGCACATGTTTCCTAGTTCTTAAGAGCCTGCTCATCCTTTCCAGACAATTGGGGAACCCTGATGGTGTCCAGCTGCAGAGCAAATTAGGCCTGGAGGCCTTCCTGGAATGAAATGCTGCTGAGAGGGAGACTAGATTCAGTCTTATGTCTGAGTAGCAAGGATCTCAGCTCATCCAGCAGTTTCATTCATGTATTTACATGTTGAATAAGTGGTGATCTAAACCCTCAACTTCACCTCTTTCTTTATGCAAGAAATGCCTAATACTTTTCACATTTTCTTTCTTTAGCTCTTGTTCCATTCAGGAGTGGAAAATATACAAGTGACCCTTGCATGCCAAGCTGCTCATAAAAATGCTTTGATGGTGGCTGTCCAGCAGGTGTACTTCTATGTCGTCCCTCGAGGGGACCATCCTGATGATGTCAAGGTCAGCCTGCTTGATAGAGAAGCTGGAGTCATATTACCACTACCACCAGCTGATGTCAGGCTGCCCTCTTGCTTCCTTCCTCCCTCCTTACCTTTCTTCCTTCCTGTTTCCCCATCTCCCTTTCTCCCTCTCTCCCACCCTCTCTTTTTCCTCCTCTTTCCTATCTTTTTATTTTCCTTACTTTCTTCTTTTCTTCCCTCCCTTCTTTCCTATTTTGTGAATCAACGTATAACCAATCCTTACTGGGTCTCTTAATTTTCAGTGATGTGCTAATAATTTTTCCTTTGTATGTAACTCTATGATATTGACTGACTAGAATCGTCCAGCAGAAAATATCCTGTTCCCAACCCTTACCCTCTGTAGATAAATGATTCCATTACTTTCTTGTTTATCCTTCCCATAATTCTTTTTGCAAAAGTAAGCAAATACATTTGAATCTTCTTTTTTCCACAAAAGGTAACATACTATATATACTCCCTTTCTCCAGATTTTTTTTGTTTTTTTGGTTTTTGAGATATAATTCATGTAACATAAAATTTACCCTCTTATAGTATATAATTCAGTGGTTTTTAGTATATTCACCAGATTGTGCTGTCATCACTGTTATCTAATTCCAAAACATTTTAATCACTCCCCAAAGAAACCCTGTACCCATTAGCAATCACTCCCCCACCTCAGTCCCTAGCAAGCACTAATCTACTTTCTGTCTCCAAAGATTTGCCTAGTCTGGACATTTTATATAAAAGGAATTATATAACATGTGGCCTTTTACGTCTGGCTTTTTTCCCTTAGCATAATGTTCTCAAAATGTATCCATGTTGTGCAGGTATCAGTACTTCATTCCTTTTTATTGGTGAATAATATTTCATTATATGAATATACCACATTGTGTTTATCCATTCACCAGTTGACATAGATTGGGTTGTTCCACTTTTTGGCTGTTAGGAATAATACTACTATGAACATTTGTGTACAGGTTTTTGTGATGACATATGTTTTCAGTTTTCTTGGGTATATACCTGGAAATGGAATTAGGTTATATGGTAACTTTATATTTCATAATTTGAGGAACTGTCAAGCTGGATTAATTTATAACTGTCAAACTGTCAAACTCAGCAGACTTTAGACAATTACACTCTATTCTGGAAATAGTCACATTTAGTGCCTCACCCCTTCATTGTGCAAAGTGTTATCTCTCTTCCTGCCACTCCTCCTCCCTCACGTACCCAAGCGCTTACATGTATTTGGGGTCAGTTGTGGCTGTGAGATCATTTTATAGCTAGTACTACAAGGTTTATGCATCCAATAAATTTAATTCATTTTGGCTTAAAACATTCTAGGAAATAAGTTCGGATCTGAGAAATCATGGTGGCTTGGGTCCAACCAGAAGAAGACATTCCCAAATTGTGAATGGCGGAGAGAGCTTGCTGTTAGCCCCAAGTCCAAAAGCCCCAGACACCCTTGCTCTTTCTTCAGAAAGATTTCAGGCTACCAAAAGGTACTGTACCTGGCTGGGGGTGGTATTGTTTAACAAAAATGTCCTCTTTTAAGTCAATTAATAATGTAGTATGGGATTGAAGGAGTCTAAACTCTGAAAATGGCTGGAATGTGTTTTATTTTTTAAGACCTTAAGTAAAGACCTTGTATGAACACTGAGAAGGCTCACCTCCTTCCAATATACTCCAGTCTATGAAGGTCAGTCAACAGTTTCTAACTTTAACCTCTTCTCTGCTCTTTATCCTCCCCTCTTCTCTTTTTCTCTGTCTCTTTCTCTTTTCTTCCTTCAACTTTAAACTTCTAAGAGGTATGTTTTTCAAACTTTAAAGAGGTAGATCACAAGGAAGAAGAGTTAGAGGCCTCTCCAAATTTTCCATATCTGTCTTAAATTCAGAAACACAGAATTGCCCTCACTATTCTAACAAAGGTTTTAGCATTGCTTAGAACAATAGGACTGTGGGTTGCCAGAGAAGCGTGGCCTCTACAGAGATATGTCTATAAATCAGGGATTCCCTATTTTGTCTTGATCTGTTTTCACCATGACAGGGACAGATATTCAGATTCTATAATAATTATGATTACTCTGAGTATTTTATTCGGGCCTACCAGTGATACTCTAATTTAATTCTGGCCAATTTAGAAGAAAAAATAATAACAGACAAAGCAACTCTACTACTCAGGATGACATTAATCTGCCACACAGCCAGAATTCAAGTGCCTTAAGTTCTTAAGTGTGGATGGAAGATTTAAGACTAATATATCTAGTCACAAGGACTCTTGGGAGGTCACTTAGCCCAGGTATCCCTACAGTTAAGGCCAGGAGGACACAAAGGGATCTGGGTAGTACAAACACTAGCACACGCTGGGCTATGGAGTTTGGGATCAAGGAGGGACTGCTGATGCATGCTTCAGACACATGGGGGTCGCCAGGGAGTATGGCGACACGTCAGCATCCCTGGTGAATAATCGGAAACACTTGAAGCAGGTGAGAACCATGAAGACAGAACCACCTCCCCTCCTGCTGTAATGCCCAGTAACATGAGTTATCTTTGCGTTAAATGTCCACTTACCTCTCACCTTGGCCTCCCATGTCTCTGCTCATTTGTCAGGGCTCCAGAGGCTTTTGTGTCTATTCAGCTAGAAAAGGTGGGGCTGCGGGACATCATGCTGAACGCCTTCCTCCTCAAGCAACAAACCACGACCGACAGAATGAGGAGCTCTGTGAGTGTGCAGCGAGAAGTGCTCCTTAGAGCTCTAGTCCTCTTCTATATCTGAGCAAATAAAAATTCTTAACTTGGAATCTGTTGCTTTCAACCCGTTTAGCTAGGACCGTTGAAAATACATTGTAAAGAACTAAAAGGGGGAGTTCATTAAGAGATAGAAAAGAATCAATTCAAGCAGATTATTAAAAATGTTTGTAAAATGTCATGTTATTAAAAATGTATGCATTTTTCCAATGCCACACTTGGTTTTGTCACTTTCTAAGTGAATTAGTTTCAGCACCTGCTCTGGAACGTTAGCTCCCTCCAAGGGTTCAGGGGGGTTAGACAAAGTGAGCAAGGGCTCTCACCTGGCAACCATCTGGTTATCCTGGTTTTCCAGACACTACTGCCATGTTTCTGTTTAAAGGTTTTTATATTAGCCTAGTCTGTTGAAAAATACTATAAAACTCAAAGCATAAGTTACTTAAAATTATTCCTTAATTTTATGAATATCATTTCATTATTCACTAATGTTTTGATGAGGAAATCATTATGCTCATGCCTAATGCATAGTTATTTGGGAGAAAATTGGCAATGTTTATAAACTCTAGGCTTTGTCCCTACCTGTGACTAAAAATGGAGGACTTAAATTTACTTAATCCAGTTCTACAAATGGGATGTGATGGAGTCCAGACCTTCTAATTACTGTTCAACAATGATGAAGTCAAAGGGTCCCTTCTAATAAGCGATTCTCAAAAAATATTGACCAAGTGGAAAAACATAATAGTTAATTAACTTCTCTTCAGGATTATCCAACACCTGTCAGATCAGAAAGAGCTCAGGCAATATAATTACCTCTATCACTTTTGTCAAGGTCTGGGATTTTAGCCTACTTTCTAGCTGATAAGTTAACTTGTTACTGTTCCATGGATGCTGGCAGAAGACACGAGACTCCTAGGTCAGAGACAAAGAACTTTATTACTCACAGCAGAGCAGGCAACATAAGCTAAATGTTTCTATCAGTTCCCCTTGCCTCCTAAGTCTCATGGGAGACTACCTGCACGCAGTGGGTTTGTGTCACTGGAAAACGCTGAACTTGGGGAACCCTTCTCTTTTATAGCAAACCTGCTCTTTTTCCTACAGGGAGACATTACCTCATCCCTCAGGATTGCTCTCTGCAAACACAGCCCTGAGAAATGTTTGTGAATTAGAGTGGTCAGGGCCTTGCATGCTTGGTATACTCAGCAAGGTGTGTAGGAGCAGAAGACACCCATGGAGGAGTGTGTCTCCCAAAACGTTTACTCTGAGGAAGACTGTCTCAACTCTCTGGCCTTTTCCTGCTTGAAGTTTGCTATAAGTTTGCACACATGTACTAGGATAGGTAGTTTTTATGGCCAACTATCTAATAGAACTATCATTCTCTTTTCTCACAGGACGAAATTGGAAAAGTCAAGAGAGACGTTATAGTTGAATATTGTCAAAAGTAAGTATACTATATGTGAGTGACACGTGCTGCTTTCTCTGACTCTGAATGCAATAACCAGCAGTATGATGTAAAAATCCTGACAACGACTCAGGTGGTTTGTGTTTAAATAAACCACAGTTCTATTGGATAAGCCCACGTTAAACTGTTTCTGACATGCAGAGGAGCATCAGCAGCGAAGGGCCAGGGTTGCTTTGAAGAGGTTCATGCCTCTGCTTTCAGGCAATAGCCACTGACCCACATGAAAATTTCTTCTTCGCAGAGGTACTCTATTATCTTTGAAAAGTCCTCCAGGGAAGTAGATCCTGGAACTTCTGTGAGAGGTGGAACAACTTGGATTCTCCTTCCAGACATCGTCTCTTTTGACTTTCAGGTTTAACCGCCACATGTCTCACTATGCTCTCCGGGGTGAGATCATGGCATACTGCAATAGCCTGAGAGCCCTGCTGGAAGATTTTCCTACCATCAGGGATACCTTTTTCATGGCAGGGCAGCCACGAGAAAAGAAGGGATTGAGGGACTCCAAGGAGGGCCTCAAGGCTGACCCCAGGTGCGTGATTTCCTTCAGAACTTGTTGCTTTCCTTCCCAGACCCGACCTCCCCGTGGGGAGAGTCATGTTAAGCTTTGTATAGGAACCTCTGCTCCCTTTACTGCACTTGACCTCGATCTCCTGGTCTAGAAGGGGAAAAGAAAGAGTTAACACTACAAGAATAAGAGTACCTTTGTATCTGAACCCAGAAGGAGTTCTTTGTTTATGGGCTGTTTGACTGCTTTTTCAATCTATGCAGTTTTGTTTTCCCCTGGGTAGCCCATAGATTTCCATCAGTCACAACCTTTTATATAAGCCAGCATCTAAATTATTTTAGGCAAACAAATAATTTAACCTTGATCTTGAGCTGTCCTAGCTTCAAATATTCTACTCAATGGCATAGAAGAAATATTGAGAAAAAAAGATAAACCAGTGCCTTGGATAAGTCAGTGTCCTTCTATTTTTTTGATAGGGAAAAATATGTATATGTATAGATATGTAAATATGCATATATGTATATATATATATGGTGGGGAGAGAGTAAGTGATAAGAGCAGAGCTGCTTTCATATTTTCTTATCATGATTTATCTGGTTTTCTAAATGTTCTAAACTCAGCCTACCTAGAGTTCACCTACCTGGATAGAGGACTTAGCATAGCTGTGTAGTCAATGACCACATTTCCTTAAAAAAAAAGAGAGAGAGAAAGGGCTGTTATATGGTTGTGTAGTCTCCAAGGAAGAGCAAAAACACCCTGCAGGGTGAGCTTACCTCCCTCCTTACCGTTTCCCTTATAGCATGGAGCTTGAGTAACAGTAATACTGAATAAATATGTCATAAACTGGAAAGATGAAAGGGAATTGAAAGATCATTGGTATCAGACCCCTCTTTCACCCATTCATGCATGTACGCATGCATTATTCAACCATCGTTTATTCAGTGCTACTTAGTGCAGGCACTTTGCCATGTGCTAGATTTATTAATATAAAGGTGAATAAGTCAATGACTCTGGCAATAAATTCAGTCTAGTGAGGGAAAGTTCAATAAACAAACAAGTAATTTCAAAGATAACACATTAGAGGTATGTGAAAAGGTCCATGAGGGCACAAAAGAGGGAGTGTTTAGGTCTAACCCAGGGCCTTAGGAAGAAATTCAAAGAGGAAGTGACAGGAAAATTGTTCAAAGAGGACACTCACTAAGCCAATGGGAATGATAGAACAGGCTAGAGAATGCAAGAACTTGAAGTCCTTAAACCCTTGACTGACTGATAGCTGCCTATCAAGATAGTGGTCAGTCCCACCATAACACTTAAAAGGTGCTGGATTATGGATACCAGTGTTTTGCTTCTTGAGCTCAGCCAGTGCTCTCACTTGGGTGGACTTCAGGATTTACCTAGTGGAAGAATGCGTTTGAGAGAAGAGTGGGGCAGAGATACTTCAGTCGACTATTTTGCTGAAGGGTCTGACTGGACACCTGCTGCCCACTGAGGCTGGCATGCATCATTTTCTCCCATGAAGCATCACATGAAAATCCCCTAAGACTTCTTAGTTCCATTATTTCATCCATCCCTTCACCAAGTTAACCATTTATAAGCCCAATCTACATTTGGGATCAAACTTTTAAAATAGTTTCTAGAAATCTAACCACGAGTTCACTACATTTGTGTTTAGAATAAAACATTTTCAGGAAGTCTAGTTTTGTTTCTCATCTGTTTCATTTGCAGCAACCAAATAAGGAGGTCAAGCTGTAGGAGGTGGGAGGGGAATCTCTCTAACTTGCTCTGCTCCCTTGTTATTTCTCGTAGATGGCTGTGTGTTTCCTAAAGATTAAGGGAAATAACCATTTCAGCTGGAGAGCCTAGACCCTAAATCATCTGGTCAGTTAATGTGTGATAATTTCAGGGTAAGGTCTTGGCGAGGAAAGTATGAGCCAAGTGAGTGCCCAAGTCACATAGCCAGGCAGTAGATGAGCTGTGACTGGTACAGCTTCAGTGTTTCTCCCCTGCATTACTCCTGCTTCCTAAACTCTCTAGATATTAATAAGTCCATTTTAACACACTCATATAAAAGAGAGTGTAAAACTTCTGTTTTATCTGGAAGTTTGGAAAATGTACTTCATAAGACTCTTTCTGACTCCAAAGCCAGTGGTTCCATGCACTGAGTACCTACAATAAAAACTGAACATCAACCACAGGAAGGCGTAGCGGAGAGAGACATGGCCTGGGAGTCAGAATAATGGGACTTCACCCCGCTCAGTCATATGTTACCCTGAGGTCTTGGGAAAATCACTTGTCTTTCATCTCTGGACCTCAATCCCTTCATCTAATGAGTGAGGAAATTGAAGTTAGCATGTTGTGATTCTTAGTGCTAAGGTACCTATCTTGAGCATGATTCTAAGAAATAGGACTGCTGAGGGAAGACTTTCTGGAGAGGGGCCATTTTCAAGACTTCTCATGAAATGATAAACAGGAATCATTCCAGGCCAAAGTTAACCAGTGATGAAAGGACAGAGTTGAGAAATGGGTGTTGTGGAAGAAAGAGTTCCTCCTCTCATTCATAAAATAAGGGGTTAGGTTAGATTGAGGTTAAGAAGTAAGTTTTACTTTAAATGTCAGTTCCAACAATTTATTAGTGGCCCTGCTAAGGATTCAGAGATATCCAAGTTAGCGAGAATACTGTAATTGATTGGCAATGTCTGCCATGGTCAAGGAAAGGAAGAAAGGTAGCATTACTGCTATGGGTTTGCCATTCCTTGACTAGAAGAGCCACATGAGTCCTGTAGGTTTCAAATTCTAAGACGCTTCTTAATCCTTAAAAGACTGTAATGTACTGTGTTTAGTTTAGCAGAGACCCCACAACATCCAAACCAGAGTCTCTATAGACCAGAGGGGAGCTCTCTTCCTAAGAAGGAAATCCCTTGAAGCTTCTATTCCCTTCACAGCTCCAAGGAGACAGGAGTCTGGAGACTAGGATGACACTGCTGCACTCCCAGGAGCAGTGCTCTGGCTGATGGAGGAGTAAAGAAAGCACACAGAGGACACTAACACTAATTGAGCCCTTCCTATGTGACAAGCAGAGCCACTGCCATCCCATACAGTTACTTTGTGCAAATTCGAAGGTGGCAGCCCTTTTTTGGGGCTGGTGTAGCCCCACACCTGGGTGCAGTGTCTGGCAAGTAAAGTATGATGGTCGGGGAGGGGCAGGGGGGGTGCGCACAGCAGGAGGTGAGCAGCAGGTGAGCAAGCAAAACTTCATCTGTATTTACAGCCGCTCCCCATCATGCACATCACGGCCTGGGCTCCGCCTCCCCACCCAACCCACTCCCACCCCCCACCCCCCGCCCCACCAGGATCCATGGAAAAATTGTCTTCTATGAATCCAGTTCCTGGTGCCAAAAAGGTTGGGACCACTGCATACAGCAATGAATTAGACATGGTCCTTGCCCAACAAGGGGAAATAGGTAATTACAGTGCACTGTGATAAAGAATAAAATAAAATAAAATGTTTAATGAAAGCACCCGCCAAGAAATCCTCAGTATTATCTGAAGGATTAGGGAGAGGGATGGGGAGCGAGGAAGGCTTCAGGGGACAGGGGTGCTTAACCTGGGTCTCGAATGATTCCTGGTACCCCAGGTGTACAAGGAAAGGAAATTCAGCTCACACTGGGAGAACCGCATGTGCAGAGGTACAGAGATGTGAGACAGCATGTAGACTTCTGCGTGGCTCATGTCCAGGATATGTGAAGACAGCAGTGGGAAGAAGAATGTACTGGGGGAAGATCCAGAAGTCTCGCATTTGCCCCCCAGGTCACAGGGAGAAGGGGAGCAAGACGATTGTGCCATACCATATAGGAAGTGGAGGGAGTTCCAGCAGTGGCCTTTAATTCAATCATGAAATAGACCATGTCATTGTCTGCTGGCAGGAATTTGGTCTGGTGCTTAAAGAGGGCTTGGAATTATGGAATAAGAAAATGGACATGAGAGCTGATGAAAATAAGGAAAAAGGATTGTTCCGGGGTGACACAGCTCAGGCTGGAAACCATTTACGTGTCGTTGCGTCAGTGTCATTAGTGGGGTGATTTCCTCCAGCTGTGCTTAGCAGTGCGCAACTAGAAGCAGAAAGCTGAATAGTTGGAGGGATCCAGAATTGGGGCTTTGCTAGGTGGGTGGGTTGTGAGTACAAAGAAGCAGAGAGTTGAAGGTGCTGGCGAGAGTAGTTCACGTGCTTGACTGTACCAGTCTGGGTAGGGAAGGGAGTCAGGTCAGAAATCGAAAGGGAGGCCAGAGGATGGGGTGATGTCAGGGAGCATATCTGGGGGAGATAAATGGGGTTTAGTTGGAATGAATGAGTAAGACAACTGGAAGAATAAAAGATCCGGCTGGGAAAGTTAAGACTTCGGAGGTGATATGGCTTCAGGGGATGAAAAGGTCTGACCTGTGGCCCAGGCTTGGGCCGCTGAAGGGGAACAAAGGTGAAGGTGGCAATGTTGAGCAGGCCAAGGAACTGTCTCGCCAGGTAGTTGATGGGGCTGTCCACAAGGGAGGAGGGAGCATGTCTCCCGGTGGAGCTGAGAACCTCTGTTCCCTGTACCACACCTATAGCGTTCTGCTCCCATCTCTGCCCCTAGGCAGATGGCTGCTGGATGCAGGCAGGAGTAGAAATGGCAGGAAATAACAGATAAGAAGTTAAGGCTAGCGCTTAACTTAACACAGGGACACATATGTTTCTCAGAAGCAGGGACTGGCTTTAGCCACGCTGCTGGGAAGCAGTTGCCAGCCTACCCACGGCCTGTGTGCTCAGATGCAGACCTTGCGACTTTTCAGTTTTGATATTCAGTGTTACTTTGAGGCACTATCAAACACTGTGAACTGAATGATAAAGATAAGACTGGATTAAGTTGGTTTTGATCTGTTCCAGGACAGGAATTATCTGACTTTGTGGTTGCTGAAAAAAAAAAAAAAAAAAGAAAGAAAGAAAGAAAAAGGAAATTCTCCAAATTAAAGCCATACTTTATTCCTGAGCTGAACATTAACTGATTAAAACCTGGAGGCTTAGGTTTACTGCAGCACTATTCACAATAGCCAAAATATGGAGTCAACCTAAAAACCTGCAAATCAATCTTTTGCAGCAACATGGATGGAACTGGAGGACATTATGTTAAGTGAAATAAGCCAGGCGCAGAAAGGCAAATGTCACATTTTCTTACTCATATGTAGGAGCTATAAAAATTGATCTCATGGAGGTAGTGAATAGAATGGTGATTACCAGAGGCTGGAAAATGTAGTGGGGAGAGGCCTGAAGAGGGTTTGGTTAATGGGTACAAAAATACAGCTAGATAGAAGGAATGAGATCTAGTGTTTGATGACACAATAGGGCGACTATGGTTAACAATAAGTGATTGCATATTTCAAAATAGCTAGAAGAGAGGATTTGGAATGTTCCCAATACAAAGAAATGCGAAATGTTTGACGTTATGATTATCCCAATTACCCAGATTTGATCATTATACATTGTATGCTTGTACCAAAATATCACACGTATCCCATAAATACGTACAACTATTATATATCCATAAAAATTAAAAAACAAACACCCCTGCAACTTGAAGTAGGTTTGAGGCCAATAATTCACTTCAAGTAGAGTTGTAATGATTTAAGTCTCAAATTCAGTATTTTGGATGCTGAAAGCATTCAGCCTTCAGTTGAAATGAGTTACATTTTACTTCAATAAACTGGAAAGGTTAACTAAATATCTCCAAGAGACCTAGAAATAATTTTATTCCTCATAGGCAATCCTCATGATAGTCAAACACTGCCCCTGACTTTCCAAAGTGCCCCCCGAAGGCGAGGCCGTCCCACTGAGAGCCACTGCTGCGGACAACGTTGGTGGAGTGAAAACTGGTGCAGATGGGAGGGGCTGAGTCGTGGAATCAGTAGGGCCTGAGGAGTAGACGAGAAGGGAGAATCTAAAAGTGATGCCTCGATTTCTGGCTTCAGGGACTGGGGGGTTGTGTTTCCTTTAGCGCAGGATTGGGGTGAAAGAGAGTGAGGAGTTCAGTTCTTGCCTTTTTTGATTGAGCTGCTCTGAGTCACTGCCAGCCAAGATGACACAAGTTGGAACTCTAGAGCCGTGGAGAGAACCAGGCTGCCAGTCACTGGCAAACGGAGGGTAGTTGCAGCCAAAAGAAGGAGGGAGGTTGCCCAGGGCTGGGGGAAGAGTGGGAAGAGCAGAGGACTGGCCCCACATGCCCTGGGCAGGGGACAGCGTGCAAGCAGGGGCTCCGCATCTACTGCACACCTCTTTCTGCTGTCCATCTGTCTGTCTGTTAGACCTGCCTGTTCTAGCATAGCCAAGACAGGCCCGAGGTGGCGCTGGTCTCTGGCTCCCCTACATAGCCCCCTATTCTAGGACATCCCCTCATTATCATGTTCAGGTCCCCACTTCTTATCGAATTACCCTGAGAGTGCCCTGTGCATCCCTGGCCACTTTGCTCCAGCAGATGCCAGACACCCACACCTTAGCATAATAATAACAAACTTTGTACAGCAACTCGCAATTTATAAAATACTTTTTACAGGCTTGATACTCTTCTAAAAAATTATTCCTTATACCAATCTTGAGTTAGGAATCATTACTCCCATTTTATGGATGAAAACACTCAAAGAAGACAATTTATCTAAAGCCATACAGCTATGGATGATGGAAATTGGACTCAAATTCAGGGCGTCCAATGCCAAATTCCACACCTTGTTAACTGCACAAGTCACCACTTTCCTGCACATCGGACAGTTAATTAGACTTGATGGCACCTGAATCCATTCACATGGGATTACAGTGAGCTGTATCGTCCCACTCCTGGGACGATACAGAAACCAGGGCAGGATGCCACCTCTCTCCAGGGGGGTGGAAGAAAGATCAGGGGCTTCCATTTGCATGAAGGTCAAAAACAGGTAAAACCCAACAAAATGTCTCCTAATGGTGTATCCATAAAGCTATAAAGAAAAGGAAGGCATTGATTAATATAAAATTCAGGATGGTGCTTCCTCTGGAGGCCACCAGGGAGGTGTGCATCATGCTTCAAGGGTGCTAGCAACATTCTATTTCTCAGGCCAGGTGGTGGGTACCTGGGCTTGTGTGAATCCTCAAACCAGATGTATATGGATGACATGTTTGTATATAAGCTTGCAGCAAAGAGACAGCTAAACTTCTGCCTAAGAAATGATAAGGTATTTGGAAGAGGAGGAGAGCAGAGAGGAGAAAGAAGGAAAAGAGGGCCAGAGGCTGGAGAACCAGGCAAGAAATCTGGTGGCAAGGGAAGGAAAACAGAGCCTGGTGTCTGGAGCCCAGATTCTAGAGCAGGACAGATATGCATTTAAATCCCAATTTCTTCTTTCAGGAGCTGGGTAGGCAAGATCTACGTAACCTCTCTGGGCTTCCATCTTCTCAGCTGTGAAAGTGGGACAAAAATAGGTCCATCCTAAGGCTGTCAGAAGAGTTAAGTGACATAAAATATGTACCACCCAGGGTGGTGCTGGCCATATAATTCATTGCCTTCCTTTCCTTTCTTACTACGCCTCTCCCTTCCTCCAACACAGATCAGGCTAAAAGCAGCCCAACTGCTCTTCTTCCTGTTGAGTTATTTATAAGTAACTCTGGCCCCCTGGGAGAGGCCTGAAAAGGAGGGCTGCTGTCCTCAGGCTGGTACACTGGGCGGGTGGTGACAGGCCTGTGTGAGGATGGTCCTCCTCATTTAGATGGAAATGCTGTGCTACAGGTGCTTTCTTCTAACGCTGCAGGACTTTTCAGCCCCGGCCACGACGTTTGCTGTCAGCTGATGGAAAAGTCTTCCTCAATTTATGGTTCATACCCCATCCTTCTGAAGTGCTGGTTATGTTCAAAACTCTGCCAGAAGAGGTTTGTATTTTTTTAATGTGTATCAAGTAGAAACTGGCTTTTTTTTTTTTTTTTGTCTCGTGGTTAAACACCTATTCCACAGAACATCCCTTGTTTTTCTCAGAGACATCTAATAACTAAAATCTTTTCACAGCTCCTAACACTTTTGCTGCTTTCTTATAATTTCTCTTGGGCCTCATTATTTCACGATTTCTGTTTCTCCCTGGTCACTAATGAACATTAATTCAGGCTTCTAGCATTCCTTATTAATCCTCAATTTCCTCCCAAACTCTTCAAGAAAATCCCACCCTGATGCCCTGAAGCTAATGAGAGGTTGAGATTGCACTTGCAACTCAGCTGGTTACTGGTTTTTGAGGGGTTGTTCTATGTACCTAACTTACTGACAGAGGGTAATAGTGGCACTCATTTTTTTTAAGTGTATATAGAAATATGTAAAACACCTAAGCATTAGCTAAATAAATAAAATTCAATGTTGAAAATGGCATTTTGATGGTGAAAAGTGCTGCAGTCCCTTAAAAGTGGTGAAATACTGGTGAAATAATTCTTAAAATCATACTTGTTTCAAAATTCTGCTACCTACTCCTTGGAAATATCCAGTTTCCTGGGGCAAAATTTTTGATTTTTCTTTGTAAGTAAAAACCTGTTTAGCAACCTAGGTTTCTCACCACGTCTTTCATTGAAGAATTTTCAGATTTTTTAAAAACAAATATAAAAATAGTACCTTCTGCAGTTAGATCATAATTTTTCACTTTTCCTTCACTTGAACGTGGATATTTAAGATCCAAGTTTGGATTTTTAGTTGTGGGTTGGTTTAAACTATGTGGATACATACCTATACTTTGCTTATAGATATTTACTCAGGACAATGTTGTCTGAATATGAGTGCCTGCTATGAATTTGTTTGTGACCCTTGTAATTCATTGATGGTCATGCAAACATGTTCATGGCCATGAATGACTTTAAACAAAGAAACACATTGCTTTAACCCCCCATAGGAGTTACCTTGTCCAAAGGTATGTAACCCTTGTTTGTAAATAGGTTTCCTATTCTCTTTTTCAGATATTATCCTGTATATACTGTGAACGTGTTTACCTAAATATCCTTATTTAAAGATATTGTCTCATATTTTTACATGCCTCTTAGAAACCTCCTCAAACTTATTTCCTTATATTGATTTTACCCACAGGAAGCTTTTAGAGCCTTAAAGCTAACTCTGCAGCTGATGGCTCCTCTCCATGACATTGTGGCCTACTTGTTCAGTTTTGCTAAACTTGGCAATTGTCCCACATGTTTTGAATTTCCTCTAAGTCCTAACCCTTTGAGAAGTGACTGGGGCGGAACCGAGGGCATTGGTAAGTGATTAAAGGTGGTTAGAATCACCTTCAATATTTAGTTGAAATTCTATGAAGCTCTTAATACCTGGAAAGACAGAATGACAATATTTTCTCATAAATGACAGTAATAAGAAGGGCAAAGGACAAGTCTCATTATATGCTGTCTCCAAACTGCATGTTTATCCAACTGATTCCACATTTATAGGCCGCACCACAAAGTGCACCCAGTCGGGAGTTGGAAGGCCTGGGGTTTACCCTGCCTCTGCCACTTGGTTACTGCAAACTGGGCACTCTGCTCTCACAGGGTGATAATACTGTCTCGTAGAGATGTTCAGTGGATTGAAATATATGTAAAAATTCTAGAAGGATATATAAGTCCCCATTAAATATTACTTTTCTCTCATTCCCTTTTCCTTCCTGGCCTTCACGAACTCACGTGGCAAGGTCAGAGCCAAGCGCTTGCTGTTAAGAAGCTTGCAGACAGCTTCAGCTAGCTATCAATGACCTAATAGTCCCATAGCAACAGTGAGTGAGGCTTTAGTTTTATATGCTCAGTGCTAATCAGTGAACTCTTAACTCAGCACCAGGCTATAAGACAAACACATGAGGTAAATTAAAGACACTGAAATGTTTAGTAAGCCGCATTTATCAGAAGCAGGGAAATTGATCTGATTTTAATAATGTGACTCCCATCCAAATTATGTCACTATTCTTATAAATATCAATTAATAGCAAAATTTTTTTTTTTTTTTTTTTTTTTTTTTTTTTT
>RJWJ010012921.1:0-40970 GCA_004363605.1 Indri indri
GAACTCGTTGTGCCTCAGTTTCCCCATCTGGAAAGTGGGTGACTACCTTGTGAGGTGCCGTGAGGATCTACCACATCAGCACACATGCAAGGACTGGAAGAGTACGCAGCCCTGTGGTCAGTTTGCCTGGTTATTTCTTTTTTGACACTTCTAAGCATGGCTTTGAAGGTAGAATCTGAATGATGAGACTAAAAGGAGGTCCCTTGCCCCCGCCTGTCCCCATACTGCGGGACATGAGGGCAAAGGGGAGGGGGTGATGTGGGCCATTCATAGTCCATCCTGGATGACTATTTTTGTTTTTGTTGTTAGCTGTACGTAGGTTTCAGTTTACAGTCTTTTCACATCTAACTTGTATTTAAAGCAATCCTGACACATGGGAAAAGTGTGACTACTATCCCCACTTCATCCAAATGACCAGAACTGAGCAAGCTTCGCTGGCGTAGCCTGCCCCTTATTCTGTCCCTGTCTCACACCTTGGCCATGGCTGTGCTAACCAGTTCCTTTGGAGAGCGAAAGGAGGCTCTAGCAGTCACCATGCCGGGACAGCCCGCATAACCCTGGCTGTTCCAGCCAAACCAGGACATATGGATTCTCTAATCATGGAGACTTTCCATTTTAATTTATTCATTACTACATTAAGTGGCTTTTATGAGTGTATTGTAATTTTTAATCATAAAAAAAAGATCTGAAAGTTAAGCACCAAGTTAACTTCCAAGGGGTTGATGCTTCTCTCTCCAAAACATTTTCTGGACTGGGTTTTGCAATGGTGAACACCAGGTGTCCATTTCAGTGATAACCCCAGGAGCTGCTGGGGCTTGCTCTGAAATGTCCTTTGTGTCCAAGGAGAGTGGGGACCATTCTGTTTACAATACATCCTCCCGAGACTTCTGTGTTCAGGGAGGAATCAGAGAGGAATTTGAGATGTGGATCACTCAAGCACACGGGTGTTTGACCCCTCCCGAAGTGACAGGGGGGTCACATGGCTCTAGGGAATGTGACCCTTTTCCACCCATCCTGTGTTTTTACTTCACCCTCAAATTCCACTAAGCCTCAAACTCTGAGCCTGTGTCATATGTGGGGTTCAGGGATTGGGGAGGGTATCTTAGCTGTTAAAAATTACCACAATGAGGAAAACAAAGTTGTGTTGATACCAAGAGTCCCCTTTCTCAACAGAGCGTCATCCCAGTGACAGAATCCCATGTAGATGAAGAACGGGAGATTAGGAGATTCAGTTCTGATATGAGAGTTCTTCCTTAAAGTCAAGAAAAAAATCATGAGGCTGAGGTAGTCAGAGTTTGATTCTGCTGACAGTGTGAGGTGGGGGAGGTGATTTTTGAATCTGGAGGCAGCATAGCATGCTGTGACTGCATTGGTGTGAACCCTGGCTTCATTGCATACCTGCTATGTGGCCTTGGGCAAGTCACTTAACCTCTCTGTGCCTTCCTGCCCTGTAAAATGGGACTAATCCTAGCTCCATCACAGGTGGGCTGTTGTATGGGCTAAGCAAGTTGACAGACAGGAAGCAGTTAGAACAGCATCTGGCACTGGTGAGCTCTATGTGTGTTTCTCATTAACACCCCAAGCCAAGGCTCTGGTATTTGGTAGTTGGAATCTCCTGTGTGCATCTGCTTTTGCCCCTTAACATGGTGATGTTAAACAGTGTACTCCCTTTGTCAGAGCATCTTTCCTGGAACGTGCTAGTTGTTGGGATGTGACAACAGAAGAAGAGGTCCAATCCTGCCCTGGCACCTAGCGCATGGGTCTGACGCAGCCCCAGCTTCCAGGAACTCACTTCCCTGAGTGCCAGGCACCCTCTGCACGTGGGGTTTGCAGGGCAGGCTGCATGTTGGAATCACCTGGAAGCTGCACAGACACTGAGGCCTGGGCTCGTCCCCCTCAGAGACTGTGAGTTAATCAGTGTGGAGAGGCGCCCAGGCATCCGTTTGTTTTGAAGCCTCCCAGGTACTTCTAGAGTGCATGGATATAGCACTTAGTTAGATGGAGGGACAGACAGGAAGGCAGCCTGGGGACCACAGTGTACAGCTATTACTGTGCCTCCAGGAGGGCTGGAAAAAGAGTCAGTAGAAATGTCAGGAGAGCCAAAAAGAGACCCCTGTGCTCAGCGGTGCAGGAAGCCAGAGATGGGGGAGGGGCAGCCGGGGGCCCCACGGCAGGGAAGGCCAGGGCAGCTGGGTACCCACGGCTATTCTCTCCCAGGACACTAAATTTCCACCCAAAGGTGAAATTATCCACTACTTTCTCCACCAGGAGGGGAGACCTAGAGAAACATGCATGGTGAGTGCAAGTGCTGGAAAGCGAAGTCTGTTGATAAGATGCTTTTTCAGCCGCTTTGCTGTAGGACGTGCACCCTGGGGCCTGCTTCTGCTCTGCTGATTGCATGCCTGGCGTCAGGCCCACACTGCTCCCATGCGCATTGTCAGGAGTGGTGTGGAGCCCAAGCTGGGCTGGATTCAAGGGGCCTTTTCCTCCAGGTGATGAAAGGACCCAGCACAGGCCCAGCTGGGCCCAGCTGCCAGGAGGGCCTGTGGAGTTTCCAGGCAGTGATGACAGCGTGAGCCAGGGCAGGCGCAGCACCCCCAAGCCAGAAGGAGCAGCTCCTTTGTTAGAAACATGAATCCTTTGCCTCCTTTTTCCTATTTCAAATGTACCACTCAAAGAGCTCAGGAAAATATGACTCCTTGGTATAAAGAGTATTTTGAATTAAAGGCCCTCAGAGATCCATCCACAGGCATTGGAAGGGGTTCTCCCTCTGTCTGCATAAACCAGACAGGACCCATCAAAAAGAACAATTAACTTCCCTTCCCCTCCCTGTTACCTCTATATATTATGGGAAAGAAGATGAAGAATGCAGCCAGACCTGGCCCAAATCATTTTAAATATAACCTCTGTCTTTCAAGTTAATTTAATTTGCAAAGAGAATCATTTGCAAGTCAATGTGTTCCCCCATCCATTCATTCTCCCAAGTACCTATTCACCCTTCCTGGTAACCATTTATTGCCCCTCAACAGAATTACCTGTATTCCTCATCTCCCCTCCTCTCTAAAATGATGGCATATACATATCTGGACTTCACTGGGATATTGGGTAACCAATCTGTGATTCTTCCCATGTGCATGGTAAATAAATCTCTTTCTTTTATTAATCTGCCTTATTGTGACTTGATATTTCAGCAAACCTTCCCAGGCAAGTTTCCCCTCACCCCTATCCTGCTCAGGCTTGCAGGCACCTGCTACCTTGAACTAACCTCAGAACCTCTGTGCCACACATCAGGGGGACGTAGCTTCTCCTGCAAATAGCTGAGCACCAAGGGGAGACTTGGCTCTGAGCAGCAATGACAGCTGTCCCTGAGAGCTGCTGTATCCCCTAATGCTGTAGAAAATCCTCTGAAGTGCTCTCAGCAGCTCCGAATGGCTTTGACTAGTTCTGTCATTGAGCATATTAAAGGCGTGATTTACCCAGGGCTAAGTGCAGGGCATTGCCAGAAGTGATTTACACCAGCGATCCCCAACCTTTTTGGCACCAGGGACCGTTTTCGTGGAAGACAATTTTTTCATGGATACGGGTGGTGTGGGGAAGATGGTTTCAGGATGATTCAAGCACGTTACATTTATTGTGCAGTCAAACCTCTCTGCTAATGATAATCTGTATTTGCAGCCACTCCCCATTGCTGGCATCACCGCCTCAGCTCCACCTCAGGTCATCAGGCATTAGATTCTCGTAAGGAGCGCGCAACCTAGATCCCTTGCATGCGCACTTTATGGTAGAGTTCACACTCCTGTAAGAATCTAATGCTGCCACTGACCTGACAGGAGGTGGGCTGTAAATATGGATGAAGCTTTGCTTGCTTACCTGCCACTCACCTCCTGCTCTGTGCAGCCAGGTTCCTAACAGGCCACCACTGGCACCAGTTCACAGCCCGGGGGCTGGCTACTGCAGATTTATACCGCCGCCTCTGTGGATCAGGAGAGCATCCTCAGACTCCCACTTGAACTCCAGGGGCATCCTACCCCAAAGACCCAACTCTTACACTAGATTTAAAGGTGAGGGCTTCCTTAAGATGTTATTGCTTATTAACTGATTTCCTTTAAAGAAACTGAACCTAAAATTGTATGAGATAAAGGAAAAGTCAGCATAAAAAAGGCACAAAGCTGGGATAGGGAACATTGGCACAATGTTTACAAAGTATCCAAATTATGTAGACTCTGCTGTTAACTCCTTGGAGAACAGGGGCCACAGCCCATTGGAGGAGATGTGAGTGGCATTCTGTTCTTTGGGAGTTGTTTCCAGACTGTCTCAGCACCCTGGCCTTATGGCTTTGTGTATACAAAGAGAATGAGCTGGAAGGCAGAAAGCAAGAGTTTTAATTCTGAACCTTCTACTTACTGGGGGGTGAGCTGGGATAAGCCATAGTTCCCAGAGTGTGAACTTAGATGAGTAGTGGTTCTGAGTGTGTGCTGGGATGGGCAGTGGTTCTCAGGGTGTGGCCCTGGACTCTGGACCTGCAGCATCAGCATCACCTGCTAGTGTGACAGAGGTAAGGGTCTGAAAAAGGGCAAAATGTGTTATGAGTTGTCTCTTTAAAACCCCTCACCCTTTTTGAGGAATTAAAACCTGATTTCCTGGCTGAGGCCAGTAATCAGAGGGGCAGAGGAGTGTTCTCTGTTCTTTGTTTTCTAGTATCTTAAACTACAGGAGATGGCCCAACAGAATTACCTGGACAGAGGTCATGAGATCATCTTCTGGAGATGCTATAGTTAAACATCAATAGCCTGAAAACCCCCTTTAGAAGCCCTGTATTTCTACTTAAAGGGGGACTATGATTCTTTAAGATGGGAGTATGCCATCCTCCTCATTTGCTAGCAAATTAATAAACTTCTTTCCTTTTCTCAAACCACTTGTCCTCATTCTTCATTGGCTTTCAGTAGCATTAGAAGTGCACATCTTGGGGCTCATCCAGACCTCTTGAACTGCAGACACTGAGGGTGGGTCCTAGCTGTCTAGGAATCTGATGTCACACAGGAGACTCTGATGACACTTGAGTCTGAGAGCCTCTGGCTTGGCTCTCTGAGCTTGGCTTTCCTCATCTGGCCTACTTCCCAGCATCAGGAAAGAGAATTTTCCGCGAACAGTTTCTGAAATCTCTGGACCAGTGCTGGCCACATGGGCTATGGAGCACTTGAAATGTGGTGAGTTCAAATGAAGAGATGCTGTGCCATGGGACTTCAAAGACTCAGGATAAACAAAAGACTGTAAAATATCTTATTAATATTTTTTATGTTGATTGCATGTTGAAATGGTAAATTTTTGAATATAGAGGTAAAATAAAGTATATTATAAAATGAATTTTACCTGTTTCTTTTTGTTTTTTTAAATGTGGCTACTGGAAATTTTAAATTGCATTTGTGCCTCACATTATATTTCTGTAGCATTATAAACCTATAGGACATTATTACTCCTATAACAGTGCTGCTGGGGTCATAGACAGTGCTGCTAACATGCTGGCCTTGTGCTGCCAAAACAGTATCCACTAAACTCCTCTGGCTCTTTGAATTTAAGTTAATTAAAGTTAAGTAAACTAAATTAAGTTTCTAAGCACATTAACTATATTTCAAGGGCTCAGCAGCTGCACGCAACTGTGGCCACCATGCCAGATGGTGCTGACCTGGGAAGCTTCCATCACAATGCAAAGTAGAGCCTTCAGACCCAGGGGTTCCTGTCTGGCTTTGGCAGTTTCAGTCGCTATTGCATGCCTCCCAACCCCCACTGCTGCTTTTCCCTTGTGGGCAGATCTCTGATTTTGTTTACTACTGCATTTTAAATGCACTCATGTGCTCAGGTTGGTCTCCTCCCTGGAATCTGAGATTGCTTTAGGGGTGGGCCCAACTCAGGCCAATGAGACTCTGGGGGAGGTCTGCGGGAAAGGGTTTGGCTCTTGCTCTGGGAAGATATAACACTTGGAGGAGCTGCAGCTGCCTTGTGACTATGAGGTGAAAAGCTTGTCCAGTGTGACAGCCACTGTGTTGAAGATGGTAGGACAGATGGCGGGAAGGAACCTGGCTGCTCCAGCATGGTGAGGGCTGATGAGGCAACCAACTCGAATTTCTTTATATGCCAGACGATCTACATTCTTGTTTTATTGTGTTTAGTTGTGTTTTCTGTTACTTGCAGCCCAAAACACTCTAACCTGTTGTCCTCGGGCAAATTATTGTCTGAAGCTTCAGTTTTCTCATCTGTAAGAGAAGAACACAAGAGTTCTTACCTTGTTAAATGCGATAATGTGATGATAAGAATAGCAGACATTCATGTCACACTTCCTGCATGCTAAACCCTGTTCATCTATGAGTTCATGTAAATGAATTGACTCGTTTAACATACATAAAAGGCTTAGCATAGGATCCTGAACCTTGTATGTTCTCAAATTCATCCTTGCGATCATGATGATTGCAGGAATCAGGCTATTAATTCAGACCTTCTGTTCTGAGACATTTTACTAACAGTGAAAATAAGTTTTGCTGTGCTCTTCTTGCCATGCCATGAGGAAAATTACAGACGCATTTGAAAACTGTTTTGGAAATTCAAATCCTCTCACAATTGAATGGCATGGAAATCATTGCATAGAAAATGTTGCCTTCCAGTGTTCAGGGTATAATGAATATATTTAAAAATAGACTCACTAAAATATTTTGCAAATCTATTTGGAAGCTAGAAGAAATCTTTATAAGCATGGTTTTAGATGGATTCTAAACCTCTCAGTTTAGAAATGGGTTTGTGCTTTTTCAGTACACTGTACTCTCTACCTACCATTCTTTCCTGCGTAGGTTGAGTAGCTCCCTAGGACAGTGGGAAAAGTTCCCCTTTCCCCCATAAGGCAGATTAATGAGAGGAAGAGTTTATTTACCATGCACATGGGGAGAATCACAGAGTGATTACCCAATATCCCAACAGAATCCAGATATTTTTATACCTGCTTTTTGGGGGCAGAGGGGAGATGAGGAGTATAGGTAATTCCTTTTAGGGGTAATAAATGCTTGCTAGGGAGGATGAATGGATGGGGAAACAGATTGACTTATAAATTAACCTGAGAGACAGGGATTATGTTTAAAATGATTTAGGCCTGGTCTGGTTGCATTCTTTTTTTTTTAATTTCAGCATATATGGGGGTACAGATGTTTAGGTTACGTATGTTACCCCTGTCCCCCTCCCCCCCAAGTCCGAGCTTCAAGCGTGTCCATCCCCCGGGTGGTGCGCATCACACTCATTGTTTGTGCATATGCCGGTCCCCTCCTCCCCTCTACCCCTCCCCCCTGCCCGACATCCAATAAATGTTATTCTTATATGTGCACTTAAGTGTCGATCAGTTAATACCAATTTGATGGTGAGTACATGTGATGCTTGTTTTTCCATTCTTGGGATACTTCACTTAGTAGAATGTGTTCCAGATATACAGGTACAAGAAGCTGGTTGCATTCTTGATCTTTCCTGCAATATAGTGAGATAACGGAGAAGGGAAAGGAAGTCAACTGTTCTTTTGATGGGTCTGTCTGGTTATGCAGATAGAGGGAAAACCCCTTCCAAGGGCCTGCTGATCTTTAAGGGCCTGTAATTCAAAATGCCAAGGAGTAGTATTTTGGGGTGAAATTTTTTTGAGCTCCTTCAGTAGTCTATTTCTTGACTGTCTGTCAAAGACTGTAAAGGGCTGAAGATTTACCCTACTTGAAAGCTAATCTCATGGATGCTGGCCAAAGACAGGAGACTCCTGGGTCAGAGATCGAGGGCCTCATTACTCAGGGCACAGAGGGCATGGTCACCCGTTCCCCTTGCCCTCATGGTAGGGAGGTGGGGTCAGGTGGATGCTGCACACACTGCGGGTTTGTATCAGAGTTGAGAACCCTGAGTTTAAGAAATATTAATCTTACGAGGGGTTTGATAGCAGACCTGCCCAACTTTTGCCCCTGTAGGAGGTATTATACTTATTTTCCTGATCAGAAAACAAATCTTCCCTCTGCCCCAAAGAAATATTACCTGTTTCCTAAGGCTATTGCTATACAAACATCCTTGAAAAGGTAATTCAGGGCAAAGGCTGTGAGAGTCATTGAAATGGGACAGGCCCTGAAGAATTTTCTCCCAACACTCCTCCAGTACAGTGGAAACCCCACGGTCACCGTCACCTCTACCACACTCCTTCAGTGTACCCTATTTTTATCTCTGAAGAGCCCCTCACTATATTGGCATTTGGCTCCAAGCTGCCCCCATATCCCAATATTACCTCTTGGTGGTCCACGGTTTTCTAAATAAATTATTCTCAGTGTTCCAAGTTGAGATTAGCAGGGAAGTGATTGGTCCAGCATGGGCCCAGTATCCAGGCCTTGTTCAATTAGCTGTGGCTAATTGAATTGGCAGTGTCATTTGACGCATTTTGGCCACCCTCTGCAGCTGGTGGGTAAGGACGGGGAGATAGGTTTAGCAAAGGCTCATTCAACAAGCATTTACTGCTTAACTGGTATGATCATCGTTAGTAGCGGTAGTCTCTTTAGAAGTCTTATAAATCACTTATCTTTAAAAAAGTCATCAAATATGACTCAAATAACTTCAGCAGAAAACAGTCACCATAATACAGTCATTTAATTATATGTCTACATATTCCGAATGTTCAGAAAAGTGGATTGTGCCACGCAGCTGCGTGTATTCAGAGCAGTGCTTGACAGCTCCTTTGATTGCTAATGGCTTGCTGGGTTTATGCTCTTCGGAAAGTGCCAGAATCATTTGTACTGTCACTGAAATGTGCTGTTTATGTAAACCCTACTCAGAAAAACAGAACAGCAATTGCAAACCAAGCCAGCAGCTAGAGGAAGGGCAGCCCAGTGGGAAGGGCTCCCTGGGAGAAAGCAGTGCCCCCGCATCTGCCCTGCAGGGTGTTTCTCTGTGCTGTTCTGCTGAATGTAAGTGGCGGGTAGGACTGGCCGGTTGTGGCCTCATGCCATGATCATCTTCCTCAGTGAAATCCCTCCAGTCTTCCAACCATCGCCTCTCAGAAAGAACAGGCTCTGATCTTGTGAATTTCTGCTTTCGTGTTGGATGAGTTTCCATCCCCCAGGACACTTCATGGATTTATTTGCATTTTAATCATTCTCTCTTAATAAAATGAAGGAGCTGTCAAAAGAGAGAAGCATGACTCAAGTTTGGTCAAGACAAAGCAAGGGATGAGAAACGGGCAGCTGCGAGCGCTCAGTCAGAGCTAGTCTCCAGTTCACAATATGTCAAATCCCAGCATTAACGGGGAAGCTTGGGGTGTGGGAGCTGGGCCTGTTTCCTTTGTCCTTGGGATTATCTGGACCCCTCTGGCTCCCTGACCTGCTCCTATAACTGGGGAGTCCTGCATCCCATAACCCTACCCACCAGTTAACCCCTTTCTTGGCTCTGGGACTAGCTATCCTCAAGCAGACCTAATCACACACTGAGCACCGAGCCTGTCTTCTCCCAGACACATGCGAGGACCAGCTTCTGGCCTTGCCCTGTGTCTGAGTCCCCACCTTGCAGCCCTGACATGCTGCTGTTCCCTCTCCCCTGCGTGCTGCTGCTGGGTGTGGTACCTCCACTCCTCAAACAAGGGCTTTCTGCCTTGTATCTGCACTGTCTGTCTAGGGCTGGGGTCCTTGGATATTCATTCATTCATTCATTCATCCATCCATCTAGGTTTTTGTAAGCTCAGACATCGGATAAAGCATTTTGAGAGATACAGCAATGAAAACAAACTCCTGGCTTCTACTTCTCTTGACATCCCACAATCCACTGTTGGGGGAGAGACAGGCAGGTAAGCAAAGAACTCCCCTAGCACACCGAGGGCCAGGGCAGAGCCAGGTCAGTGATTCAGGGAGCAGGGAAGAGGGAGCTCCTTAGCTTAGGGCCTGGGGCAGACTTCGCTGTGGGAGGTAACTTGAGAATCAGAGGAGGGCAGGGATGGAGTCACGCGAGTAGGGGCCAATCCACTTGAGTTACTCAGTGAGTGAGAGCAGAGCACCATCTCTTCACCTCCCCTCTCCTGCCTCTTCTGGTCCCCAAAGGTGCCTCACAGGAGGGCATTTCTCCTCATCACTTTGGCAAGGAGAATTGGATTCTGGGTGGATGCCTGGACTGGAGAATCTTCAACCGTTCACATTGTCCATATAGTTCAAAATGGCTAGAAAAGTGCACACGCAGCCATGTTCGGAGGAAAAGAAGGTGTGTTTTGGGTCTCCACGTGCACTCTCTTCTCTGCCTACCCCCTGGAAGCTGGGCTGCAGAACATGGGGGGGGGGGTGACGATCGTCTTCAAAGACAGCATCTGGAACAACCCCATGAGATGTGTTTTCATAGCATTAGAAGCAATTACACCAGCAGGTTCCAACTCTTCTGTTTTAGTAACAAAATTCATGCTAAAAATAAATATTTCCTGAGTGACTGACTTGCCACTCATCTTGCAGAGGCTGAGAATGGAGCTATCCCTTTTCTTTAGAACAACACTCCTCCCTGATGAGCCCAGGATGCTTTGTTAACGCAGGTTCCAGGGCCTGATGCTGACTTGAGAACTCAGGGGTGAGATGGGGACTTGTGGTCTGGGATCTGCATTTTTAACACAACTCCCCAGATGATTCCAACACGAACCCAAATGTGAGAGTCTTGCTCCGGAAAAAGACCGTGTAAAGGAGTTCAGAAACTGTCATAGCTGATCCTCGAAGCAGCCCTGCAAAGGGCTCATAACAGGAGCTCTCAGAAGCTAACGCATGTCTCTTTGATTTTCTTGTTAGAGTGCAGATTCCTGGGCCCACTTAGCTCCAGAGTCTGCATATTTATAAACATTCCAATTACTTATAAATGTGGAAAAGATGATGATTTTGGAGCAGAGCAGATAGAATGTATTTTCAGTATTTTCAACATCATAAATCATTTTCTAAACAAATCTGAGCTCCATGATTTGAATGAGGTAATTTTTATAGCCAACATTAAACAAAGTGACATGAGGAGCTGGAGGCCACAGCGGACTCTGAGATGGTGGCCATGGACTTCTCAGGTTTAGCCCGCAGGACAGGATAACTCCCAGAGAAAGAAATCCCCTTTGGGCAGATCACTGTTAGACATCATCATTTTAAAGACCACCAGGCCACTGGTTCTCAAAGTGGTATCCCCGGACCAGCAGCATAAGCATCCCCTTGGGCCTGGCTGAAAATGCAGATTCTGAAGTCCCACCTCCACGCTCTGAATTATTCACTCTGGGGGCCCAGGAATCTGTCTAACATGCCCTCTAGAGGATTCTGCTGGTGCTCCAGTTTGAGAACCCGTGCTCTTGACTTTGGTGGACAGTCGGTATCTGTCTGATTGGAAGGAGACCCCAAATCCCCCCTCCTCCTATCACCACCAGCAGCACCAAAGCAATCCTGCAACCTACATGCCCATATTTCCTTGACTTCCAACTGCCACCATTTTTGGAGGATTCAAGTGAAGTTCTTTGTCTTTTATGGGGCAGAAATATTTTCTAAAGTTATAGTAACATTCCGGGTTGACGTAAGATGAAGTGACAGAATTTCACTTTTAGAAAATAGTGGCTTTCCCGTGAAGACACCTGGTGAGCACCACCTTAAACCAAGTGATGGAATCTCAAATCAGCAACGTCGGGACAAACAAGCATCGCGTAACCTGATGTGATGCCCTGATGGGAACAAAAGTCATGTCTGTGGCATTACTGCCCACACGGATTCATTAGGAAGCATCAGGCAAACCCAAACCGAGGGATGTTCTGCAGCATAACTGACCTATATTCTCCAAAATCATGAAGGTCAAGGACACAGTGAAGAGCGAGGGAGCTGTCCCAGACCAAAGAGATGTAAGGGCACCGGACAGTGAATGCCTGAGTGCTCCTGTGCTGGATGCTGGATGAGGGGGGAGGGCCACGAAGGCATCACTGGGACAATTGCTGGCATTTAATGTGGCTGTGTGTGGATTTGACAGTAGTACAGTCCAGTGTTAAATTTCCCGATTTCAATTATTGTACTATGGTTATGTAAGGGAATGTTCTTGTGCTTAAGGGAAAAAAACTTTAAACGTTTAGGGAGTTATGTATGTAGGTTGTCTGTAACTTAGTCTCAAATTATTTATTTATTTTTTTTTTTATTTATTAGAGGCAGGGTCTTGCTCCGTTACCCAGGGTGGAGTGCGGTGGCATGATTACAGCTCACTGCAGCCTCGAACTCTTGGGCTCAAGCGATCCTTTTTCCTCAGCTGCCCAAGTAGCTGGGACTACAGGTGGGTGCTACCACATCTGGATAATTTTTAATTTTTTTTGTAGAGATGGGGTCTCACTGTGTTGCCCAGCCTGGTCTCAAACTCCTGGCCTCAAGTGATCCTCCCACCTTAGCCTCCCAGAGCACTGGTATTACAGGGTGAACCACCCTGCCTGGATTTACCCTCAAATAATTTACAAGGAGAGTTAGAGAGAATGATAATGGGGTGAAATGTAAACATTTAATCTGGAAAAAGGGCATATGGAAGTCTCTGAACTATCGTTACAACTTTTCTCTGGAAATTTACTAAAAGGAGTGTATATAGATATGTAGAAAGAATATGCAAGTTACTAACATAGTAATTTTTGAGTAGTGGGATTATGGGTAGTATTTCTTTTTTTTTTTTTTTTAAGAAAATACCTGTTTCCCCCCAAATATTCTATCATAAGCATAAACTATACTTGAAATCAGAACAGAATAAAGGAAATGAAAAAAGTGGCTCTTTCTTTTCATACTTTCTTCAATGCGGCATGTTGAAAGAAAGGTTTAGAAGAATGGAACAGGGCCTGAAGTCCCCCTGCCCGCCCCCATCCATCGCTTACCCGCTCCAGCCACCACCCCTGAAGCTGGGAGTCTCCTGGGGCTCCTGCATTTTCTCTTCTTTCTGCGGGCTGGAAGGTACCATGTTTTGTTGGTCTTTCTTCTGTGTCTGCTCTTCCAAAGGATTGAAATGGCTTAGAGCCAGAAACACAAGAACCACCTGTGACAGTCGATCGCAGCAACTGAGTCATTCTCATCATACTCAACTAAAATAGTCCACAAGCTGGGAGGAAAAAGCCCTCAGGATACACAGCCCTGCTGCAAGGATGTAATTCTCTGAAAGCCGGGCTGCTGAAACTGCCTGCTATAACCTGAAACCAGTTTTATCTAACAGTTGCTAAAATGACCTGCTACAACTCTGAGACTTATTTTACCCACGCCTTTGCTCACCAGCTGGAACTTGCCTGCTCCCCAGAACCTTCCTTGTGCCAAGAAGTTTCTCAAAGAGCACTATGTAACATTCCTCTTGGCTGTAAAACCTCCAACCTTCCCTTTGTTCTTTGGACATACTGAAGACCACAACATCTTTATGTGTGCCCTGAATGGCAATGCTTTCTTCCCAAAAGAGATGTTAAATTTAGAGATTCAACTCTGCATTTTTATTTTGATTTCAACTATACATTTAATTCATTAGACCACCTATGAGACCATTTACTGTCTCTGTCCCCCTTATTCTCAGAAGCTCTAATTTTTCCAGACCCCAGTCTACTGACAGTATCTGTCTCACACACAAAATTGTTAACAGTATGTTCCCAGCAGTTATCCTATCAAAAGGTCACTCTTTCTCCTATCCTGCAGCTTGCTTACTCCTTTGTCCTGCTGTGGGTGAGGTCACCCCGCCTTCGGGGAGGCACTAAATTATCTTCCTTTTGCTTTGCCTGCCTCCCTAAGCATCTAAGCATCTAGAGGTATTATGGAGATACTTATCTTTTCTGGTAATTTTAGCATTGTTACCATGTACAGATCAGGACAATACTTTGCAGATGCCAAGCATGCAAGATAATGGCTGTTATTTTAAGGATCTTCCTCCTCTGCAAATACAGTTACTGAGATAACACAGGCAGATCACAGAGGGCCTCAGGACAATGAGCTTGGTTTTGGATACACAAACAGTACAATATACCGGAGTCTCTTGATTAGCTCGAAGTGCTGTGGGGTGAAATCAGGACCTTAGATCTCTGCCAGGGGTGGTCAATGTGCTTGGTTTTCCTTCCAGACAATGGGTGGTGAGCCTGAAGGAAATGCTTCTAGAAAAGCTCTCTGCTGAGCTAGAACGCCCTGTCCTTGTCTTAAAGGGCCAGAGCTGAGGCTCTCCCCATCCGCTTTTTTTTTTTTAAATTCTCCCGTGTATATTTCTTTGTTGTTTTTTTAAAGATATATTTACTACTACTTTGCCAGTTGTTAAAAATAACACAATTTCTTAGAAATGTCTGTTTATGGTTAAGTTTTCAGAACTCGGTGGCCGTGTTCAAGAGGAGACTCTCAATAGCGACAGCTGCAAACACACTCTAGTTGATAAAACCAAGACCTTTTGGCCTTGAAAGACCTGGCGTGGCCCACGGCACTTTTGTTCAATAAACACCTGTTGAGGTAAGTAAATCATTGGATGTCTAGCCAACTACTGTGAGCTGTTTCTCCCCCTTGCAGAGCCAAGGTTCCCACATTCCACGGAGTAGCAGAGACCTCTGCAGTCCTCCTGGGAAATGTACTCTGAGTGTGGAGCGGCTTCACCAGCTGGGAACAAGTCAGAAATGCAGAACCTCAGGCCCAACCCCGAAAGTCTGATTCAGAATCTACATTTTAAGTGGATCCCAAGGGGATCTGAGCTCAGTTCCTGAAAGAATGCAGCCTGGGGTGTGGGCGTGCCTGTAATTCCACAGGGTCCAAGTGCTTTCCAGTCTGCAGTGGGGAGGAGAAGGGGTGACCTAGAAAGGCTTGTGACAGGATAGAGGTCCAATGTTCTTTAAAATCACATTTTAGAAATGATACCCATTTTATGTATGTTTGGGAAGGATATTGTTTGAAGGAGACTTGTGTTTCATCTGTTCTGGAGGAAGGAGGAGGAACGTGCGCCAAACACCGCCAGGCACGGTAGGCGCGTGTGTATGTGTGCGTATAAACAGAGATACGCATAGGTATCCGGATATGCAGGGGTGAGGGGAAACTTGCCTTTCCCCCCAAAAGTTGGCTAAAAGATCATCTCACAAATAAGGCAGATTCATAAGAGAAAGGTTTATTTATCATGCTCGTGGGGAGAATCACAGAATGATTACTCAATATCCCAATGGGATCCAGATATTTTTATGCTTGCCTTTTAGAGTGGAGGGAGAAGGGGAAATGAGGAGTGTAGGTAATTCTATTTAGGGCCAATAAATAGTTGCTAGGGAGGATGAATGGATGGGGGAACAGATTGACTTGTAAATTAACCTGAGAGACAGGTGTTATGCTTAACATGATTTGGGTCAGGTCTGGTTGCATTCTTGATCTTTCCTGCAATATAGTGAGGTAACAGCGAGAGGAAGGGAAGTCCATTATTCTTTTTGATCTGTCAGTCTGGTTTATGCAGATAGAGGGAAGGCCCCTTCCAATGCTCTTGTTATCTGGAAGGGCCTTTAATTCAAAATATTCTTTATACCAAGAAGTCATATTTTGGGGTGAAATTTGCTGAGCTCCTTCACTCCCCCTGTCTGGAAGCTCCCTAGAAGTTTCACGTAGTAAAAGCTGAGTGGTGGCTGTGGAGGGAAAGATGCCTCCGAAAAGGGAGGCAAGAACATAGATTAGAATGAGAATAAGTAAGCAGAAAAGAACAGATCTAATCACATTTCCCCATACCCCATTAAACGAATCTCCCATTTCTGGGAATAGGTCTTCATTAATCTGATGGAGAATATTTATCTTGTCTTTTAAGACTGCGGTTCCCAACTCCAACCCCTGGTACCAGTCCATGGCCTGTTAGGGACTGGGCCTCAGAGCTCTCCACCCCGACCTCCATCCGCGGAAAAATTGTCTTCCATGAAACTTAGGAAGGGGGAGTGCACAGCAGGAGGTGAGTGACGGGCAAGCACATTTACAGCTGCTCCCCAGAGCTCTGCCCCACCCCCAACCCCGTCCGTGGAAAAATTATCTTCCTTGAAACTGGTCCCTGATGCCAAAAAGGTTGGCGGCTGGGGCTGCTGTTTCAAGAGGCATAGATCACAGTCTCCACTCACCCTGAATGGCAAGCATTTTTGCCAATAATCGCGCAAGCTCCTCCACGTTGGGCTGTCAGGGCCCCCAGGACACACGGTTTTGAGATACAGCAGAGGCCAGGCTGTTGACTTCCAACAGAAGTGCTCCCAGGGCTTGGAGCAGACTTTAGTGGGAAAAACAGCTGGCGTTTTGCTTGAGCGAAGTTGACTCCATTCATCTTCACTCTTCCCTGCTCTTTCCTTTTCGCCAACCATAGGGTTTTGGCAAATCAAAGGCAGACAATGTTCAAACCGTACTTAAGTAAGGCAAACGCTGAGCTGTACCAGTTCAGCCATGTCTATGCCTCAGTTCCATTTTCTGTGTGTCGCTGTCTCTTTTCTGTCCATGACTCTTCACCAGCGTTGGGGTCTCTCTGAATCTGTTCTAGTTCAGCTGCCTAATTTGTGAATTGCTCTTTGCTCAATTAAACTCTATTAATTTACTTTTTATCAAAAGTGTGTTCCGAGATAGAGCTCCCAGAGACCCCAGGGGCTCCGAGGGTCCACGCGCAGTACCCGTGGGACCTGCTGTCCTTTGCTCTCTCCTTGCAGCTGGGGCTTGTAGGTAAGTTCTCCTCAGATTCCAAAGTGCCACAGATTTGTGCTTTTTTTCTTTTTTTTTGAAACAGAGTCTCATGCTGGTGCCTGGGCTAGAGTGCCAGGGTGTCAGCCTAGCTCACAGCAACCTCAAACTCCTGGGCTCAAGCGATCCTCCTGCCTCAGCCTCCCATGTAGCTGGGACTACAGGCGCATACCATCATGCCCGGCTAAATTTTTCCATATATTTTTAGTTGTCCAGCTAATTTCTTTCTATTTTTAGAGACTGGGTCTCACTCTTGCTCAGGCTGGTCTCGAACTCCTGAGCTCAAACAATCCACCCGCCTCGGCCTCCCAGAGTGCTAGGATTACAGGCATGAGCCACTGTGCCCAGCCCTCAAATGTCTGACTGGGTCAGGCAGAAACCAACAGTAAATGGCAATACTACAGGGGTGCAAACTTCGGCTTTCAGGAATTTGCAGAGATTTCTTTATTCTATCACTTTGTTCCTTTTTCTTGTGCTCTTGGGTAAGGAAAAAATCATTGCCTAAGTTGATCATAGAGATCTGAGAGCTAAAGCCAAGATTCAAGGTGAAAATAGGATCCTGAAATTCTGAAAAACTGAGTGCTCTAGTATGCCATGTATATATAAGTATTAGGCCCTGGAAACAACAAACTCTTACAGATGATGGCAAAATCTTAATGTGGGCAAATTGTTGCCTAGCTAGTAATTGCTTAAAATAATAAGATAGGTAATTAAAAGATTGGTAGTCTGAATAAAAGAATAGTAATATTTAAGAGCTGGCAAATAAATTCTTTATAAGAGCTACTAGAACTGTTTCTGTCTGTGTATCTATGTTTGAACCTTTAAAGCATTCTTTTTTTTTTTTTTGAGATGAAGTCTTGCTCTGTCACCTGGGCTAGAGTGCCATGGCGTCAGCCTAGCTGACAGCATCCTCAAACTCCTCGGCTCAAGAGATTCTCCTGCCTCGGCCTCCCAGGTAGCTGGGACTACAGCATGTGTCACGATGCCCAGCTAATTTTTCTATTTTCAGTAGAGATGGGGTCTCACTTGCTCAGGCTTCTCTTGAACTCCCGACCTCAAGTGATCTTCCTGCCTCGACCTTCCAGAGTGCTAGGATTACAAGCATGAACCACGGCACCCGGCCTTGAGTGTCTTTTTAAGTGAAACCTGTAAGGCTTAACCAAGGTTGTAACTTAATCAAGGAAGAAAGAGGTGTCTTTAAAGAGGTGGAGAACAATTTTTGCAAGATCCAGAAAAGCCGCAAAAGCAACTCAAAGAAAGAAAATTCTCACTAGTCATAAACAAGATCGTGTCACCCAGAATTTTTTCCAGTCTTAGTTTCTAGGGCCCCAGTTTTTCAGCTGACCATTCATACATAAATATCCAAAAGCCCCAAATGTCTTCACAGAATACAGGAAGGCAAAAACTGTGAGCGGAAGGAAAGAGAATCAATGAATGGCGAAAGTTATACAAATATCAAACCAGAACAGGCCCATTCCCTGCCCAGGAATCAAACCCAGTCTGCTGGGGTAAAAAGCACCGTACTTTAGCCATTAGGCTATGACACAAACTGGCTTTTGCTCTTATTTCCACAGGGGTAGTAAGCAGTCAAAGGATTTTTATCTTGTTTTAGATCAGATATTTGCTTTTCAATTTTGTCAAGAGAATCTTTAAGGCTAGCTATAAAAATCTTTCTTTTAATCTAGCTTCTTTATTAATACAAATAAAGCAATTGTTTCAAATAAGAGATCTCTAAAGTTTATTTAAAAAAAATTTAGAAGTCTTTTAATTTAAAGGATCCACCTCGTGGCCATTAATTTCAATGGCATATTTACTGCGAAAGCGACTCAATCCAACGCCTCTTCATAGAAAACTCAGGTGGTAATTTTCCAGGTGTAGCCTGGAAAGGGCACAGAGAAGGCGGTTCCCAAGATTCCTGAAAATTCACTCTCAGAAATAGGCTTATGATAGACAAAGACCTTTTAAGACAAAGACTCACTCCCCCAGAGCTTGACACGTTTGGTATGAAGAGTGTGCAGCTTAGAATCTTATATGTCTCGGACTCCCAATCTTTTCAGATTGGCCATCCGACGTGTTCCTGAAAATACATGTCCCCCCGGATGGCAGAGACTGAGGAGAGAATTCCCCACTGAGTCAGAAGATGAGCTCAGGGACATGAAACAGGATGACAGGGAAACCTCACACCGGTTTTGTTTGCAGGGACCTGCAGCAAAGTTAGTCTTGATAGACACCGGTCCAGCCAAACTGTGTAACCGGCCGGTCTGCAGAGCCGACTCATACATCGGGCTTCTGGAGGTGCTGGGCCTGTGTTCTACCCTATGGTAACGCTCTTTTGACAAAAACTACACAGAAAGACAACGACAGAAGAAATCAACAACAACGACAAAAAAAGGCTATTTCTGAGAGGAGAGGTAATCAAACACTATGAATATTCATACCACAAAGTACCAAAAAATACACCAATACCAGAGTCGCTCACGAGACTAGTCACTCACAGAAAGCTTTCCTCTCATTAATCTTAAATTTGGAAAGGACAATGATCTTTTACCATCTGCTCAACCTCAGTCCACTGAGAGACAGGAGAACCAGGAGCCTGACAGGTAAGTTAAGGAATCTTACTGTGTTTCCAGCTGGTCGGAGTTCCGATTTTCCTCACTTTGGCCTTCAAGAGAGCAGGGCAGCTAAGGCAGGTTAATAAAAGAAAAGGTTTATTTACAATACACATGGGGAGAATCACAGAGTGACTACTCAGTATCCCAATGGGATCCAGATTTTTTTTTTTTTTGAGACAGAGTCTCTCTCGCCTGGGGCGAGTGCTGTGGCATCAGCCTAGCTCACAGCAACCTCAAACTCCTGGGCTCGAGCCATCCTACTGTCCCAGCCTCCCGAGTAGCTGGGACTACAGGCATGCGCCACCACGCCCGGCTAATTTCTTCTATATATATTTTTAGCCGTCCAATTAATTTCTTTCTATTTTTGGTAGAGATGGGGTCTCGCTGTTGCTCAGGCTGGTCTCGAACTCCTGAGCTCAGAACGATCCGCCCGCCTCGGCCTCCCAGAGTGCTAGGATTACAGGTGTGAGCCACCGCGCCCGGCTGGGATCCAGATACTTTTATACTTGCCTTTTAGAGGGTAGCGGGGAAACAAGGAATGTAGGTAATTCTATTTAGGAGCAACAAATGGTTGCTAGGGAGGATGAATGGATGGGGAAACAGATTGGCTTGTAAGTTAACCTGAGAGACAGGTGTTATGTTTAAAATGATTTGGGTCAGGTCTGGTTGCATTCTGCAATATGTCGAGATAACAGGGAGAGGAAGGGAAGTCCATTGTTCTTTTTGATCTGTCAGTCCGGTTGATGCAGATAGCGGGAAGGCCCCTTCCAATGCCCTTTTTTATCTGGAAGGGCCTTTAATTCAAAATATTCTTTATACCAAGGAGTCATATTTTGGGGTGAAATTTCCTGTGCACCTTCAGATATGAGTAAGTGAACATGTATATGCACACATATGTATACATGTGTATGTATATACCTATCTACGTAACTACAGACACGCACACACACCCCTACAGATGAATGCACATATATATGTTTCTTCTCACCCACCCGGACTCTTGACTGTCAGTCCCACTCTACAGGTTAAAGAAGGCTTAGGAGGGTGATGCTTGGGTCGGGCAGGGGCAGAACTTGTAGGGAAGTATGAGCGCCTCGAATCCACGCCCCGCTGGCTCTACCTGCCTCCTGTTTTTTGTATCAACGAGGAGTCCTTTTCTGATCCCAAGCCCCCCGCCCCCCCATCTGTTCTGATCATTGGATTATGTATATGTGGGGAGGGTGCGGGGGGAGGGGTGCTCCAGTTACTATTGCTGTGTCTTAAATCACCTGGTCTAGCAAATCTCACTTTTACTAGAAAAATCAAACGCACACCTGCTGCACCAGGTGTTCTTGGTGAAAGACCCAAGCAGAGGCAGAGCCCGGGCGTGGCCGGGCCTGGTCAGTGGCCCCGGCTTCCTCCGTCCTCCCTGTGTGCTGCAAGCTCACCATTCACCCTCTCTGCCTCTGTTTCCTGATTTGTAAAGTGAGACCATCATAGCAATGACTCCTAAGACTGTGGCGACTGTCAAAGGCGGTAATATACGTACGGTGCTTAACATCACATCGTACATGGGAGAGAATCGGTGCGTTGCTATTGCGTCAGTGATGAGGGTACTTGTGTGAAAATGCTGCACGTGTGGGCACGCAAAGGATGACGACAGACTCTGCTGAGACAGAGGCGCTGGGGAGGGGTGCAGGGGAGGGCACTCGGCTGCCAGGCCTCGCGGTGGTGGCGCAGCGGCCCATGGCTGGAAGCCAGCTGTTTCTGCAGGCTCTTCCCTCAGCCCATCACTCCTGGCACCAGGGAGGAGCAGTGCGGGCTGTGGATGGGACTGCCTCTGAGTGTCTGATTATCTGACTGCCATGGTGGGGACAGGCAAGAACCTTTAAAGTCTAGGTTTTTTACTACAAGCCTTTAAATATACAAATCTTTTTAAAAAAATATGTGATCCTTGGAAATAAGCCTCCTTCGAAAAACCAAACGTGAAGTACCAGGTCATCTGTCACTGGCAGTCGCTGGCAGTGTTTGGGCCTTGGGCAGCATGATCTTTTGTGTATTTAAATAAAACCCTAATTTTGTGCTTTTTCTTTTGAACCTGACAAGCGAGACACTAAGACAATTTTGTCAAAACAACCAACCTGTGCTTATGAATTGCTGGAATGAAAAACAGATGCAGGTGATTTTTTAAGAGCCTCTGAACAGTATTAAAGCCCTGTTGTGCCTAAGGCCAACACCCCCCACCCCTCGGAGAGGAATGAGTACGGAGGCTCTGGGGCCCAAGGGTCGCTGGCAGCAGTCAGGCAGCCAGGCTCTGCAGAGCGCGACTGTCTCCATCACGCGGGCTGTGTCTCTGCAGGCTGTGTCTCTGCTCGCAGGAGGAAGCAGGCAGGAGAAAACAGCTGAGCGTTTGCACTGACAGCCACTGAGCGGCACTCACAGCGTGGCGCCTGCTCCCTGAGCTTCCTGCAGCTCTGCCTTTGGATGTGGATGGGGTGGATGGGAGAGACAGCTCACGGGGACCACGACACTTCAGACCAAGCGAGAGCCACCTTGCCCAGAGGGACTCCCCAGCCCTGAGCCAATGACTGACATGGATGTACAGGGTGCATTTCCTCTGCCTCCTGGAGAGACCCACCCTGGGTGCCGATCATTCTCCAGAGCCCCTGTGGGGTCAGGTTCAAGCTTTGTCTTCAGCTGATGCCACATGCTCCTCACTCAGTTCTCTTCCCTTTTCCCACCCACCACCCATTGCTGTCCTAGAGGGACAAGAATCCTGCCCTGGCTCCGCTTCTAGGAACCAGCCTTGAATGCTGCCCTTATAAAGACTGGAGTCCAGAGTGGAGCTTCCTGTCAGCGTGTGTGTGTGTGTGTGTGTGTGTGTGTGTGTGTGTGTGTGTGTGTGTGTGTGTGTGTGTGTGTGAGCGAGCCGAGAATACCAGCCCAAGGGCGATTGATCGAGGAACAAGTCACTACCCACCTTCCAAGTAGGGTTGTGAGATAAACTACAGGACACCCAGTCCAATCTGAATTTCAGATAAACAATGAATAATGTTTGAGGATAAGTAAGCCCCAAATATTGCATGGGACACTTTTAAACTAAAAAATCATTTCTTATCTAAAATTCAAATTAACTGGGAATCCTCTAGTTTTATTTGCTAAATCGGACTGGGTCTGTTTTGAATTGATGCAGAACTTGAGAAAGCATTTGCAGCCACCCAGCTTCTCCTCATGAATAATAATTGTAGTATTAATAGTAATAGTAGCACCAGCAGTAGTAATAGTAGTAATGATAATAGCAGCAGTAGTAATAGCAATAGTTAATGTATTAATAGCAGCAGTAATAATAGTTGAAGTATGACCAGTGGTAGAAGCTCACACATATTTAGTGCACATGATATTTCAGGCAAAGTTCCACGTGTGTTACACATAGTAACTCATCTAATCCTCCAACATCCTCTCCCTCCCCTGAAGTAGGTACTGTTGTGATCCACATTTTACAGATGAGAAAACCGAGGCCCTAGGAGGTGAAGTGATTTTTCCGCCACCTGACAGGTAGGGGCGTGGGCTTCAGACTCAGACCACCCAGGGTTCATGCTTTTAACCACCACACAAATTATACTCAATAGCAGTCTCTTAGAAAATTCAGATCGTGTGAGCTTTCCAGAAAAGTTGAGTCATTTCCTGACCAAAGCCTAGGAAGCTTTTTGGAACAAGCGGGGTAGACAGCGGATGATCCGGCTCTCCCCGTGTGTCTTGTTTCTCATCCTGGCCCTGCCCCGCACAGAATTCAAACAGCTTGTCCTCTCCGCCACCTCTTGGGAAATTAAATCTAAGCTTGTTGCCAATACCAGTATAGCCAGTCTCTTCCCCAGCTTCCTGTCTAGCCCACTCCCTGGGCTCTGGGTGTATGGAAGATGCTGCTCGTTTCCCCTCCTCTGCTGGGAGGAAGAGGCCAGGTCTCTCCAGGGAAGTGCAGGCAGGAGTCTCTAGGACCCAGGTTTCTGCAACAGCTCATCAGTTTGCATTCTCCCTCCAGTGCTCTGCCCTGCCTTTCTGCAAGCCTTAAGAAGGTCATGGGTGGCCCTGCCCTGCCCTCTCAGCCCCTGCCATGGCCCTCTGTTTTGCTCTCCAGTTAGAACTAAGAGAGGAGCCGTGGCTCTGTGCTCCCCTGGGGGGGCCTTTTGAGGGCCCCTCCCCAACCCTATCTCTCAGCACCTCTCTGTACTTTGCAGCCCAAAACACAGCTTATGTTGATGGCTGCCTGGAAACTACCGCTGAGCAAAGGTGCCTATACCAACAAGATGGTTTCACAGCCTAAAGAACAGAAGAGTCCAGCTGATCTAGGTCTGATTCCTGGCTGTGACATTTACCAGCTGTTACCTTGATCTTAAAAACATAATTTACCCTCTTTGAGCCTCTATTTCCTCCTCAGTAAAATGGGAATGGTTATTAAGGCATTGCCTTTTTGCAGAAAGGCTAATAAGGCTGAAATGAGAGGCACATTTAAAGTACCCAGCAAATTCCAACGAGAGGCTCTGGAAAGGAGCTTTTGGTTCTAGAAAGGAGTCAACAGTTGGAAAAAGGGAATGGCACAGTGTGAGCTGCCCAGTTTTTTTCAAGATTTTAGCCAAGGGCAGGCCCTGCTCTGTACCAACCTGGGAAGCTAAAACCCTGAGAGATGATTTGCCCTTTACTGGCTTGAAGAATCAGAGGTCAAAGTTCAGAGTGACCACAGCTGCTGGGACATGAGAACCCTGAGAAGGAGAGTCCAGAGAGGGGACCTCACTCGGCGTATAAACTCTGCCCACCTGCCTGACCCCTGAACCACATCTGCGTGGAGCAAGTTCCAAGTGTCCCAGCTGAGGACAAGCAGCTGCCCTGAGATTGGCTCTCTTCTCTGAAATAGAGGGTTTCCAGTTTAAGCCCAACCCAGTTATCTTCCTGCTGAAACAAACAAACAAACAAGCAAACAAACATTAACACTCTTCTTAGACTATAGTTGACTCCACAGAATTATGATCACAATGCCAGAATACGATACAAAATTACTCAATATATTAAGAACCAGGAAAATGACAAGAGAAGCCAACCTGGAGATGACCCAGACATTGGAATCAGCGGCCAAGGATTTTAAAGTATTGTTGTTACTATATTCAATGAGGTAAAGGAAAACATGCTCATAATAAATGCAAAGACAGAAATTCTCAGTAGAGAAAGAGAAATGATTAAAAAATGGAAATTTGAGAACTAAAAAAATACAATGTCTAGAATAAAGCATAATGGCAGGTACTCAATAAATAGGTAGATAAAAAAGCAACATAAAATGGAAAGAGATATTCAATTTTATCAAAACTGAACTATAGCAGAATATAGTGTACTTTTACACAAAAATAAAAGCAATTGAACTATATTGCTCTGCTCTGGAAGCCTGCTTCCTGGCTGAGTAGTGGGTGTTGGTCGGGGCAGTAAGTGGGGGTCATGTTTTAGCTAAATGTTTTTGCGTTTTTATGGCAGCTTGGTAGGGAGAAAGCATACAGACTTTGGGGACAGATGCTGGTTCAAATCCCAAGTGTCTTTTACTAGTCTGTGACCCTGGCCAGGACATGTCGATTTCTTTGACTATGTTTTTGTTGTTGTTTGTTTTAATCTATAAAGTAGATATTTTGAAAGTTGTATTTATAGGCTTGTTACAAGGATGTAATATTCACCCATACCAGGCATGATCCTGGAGTGTAATGTCACTCCATCTGTGTCTGTAGAATTGAACACAAGACTTCTCTGGATGTCTGAATTCCTTGGGAGTTTTGTTGCGGACTCCTGGCTGAGCCTTGGCTGGGTCCCTGCGGGGATGTAGAATTTCCATTGCAGGACTGATGGGAGGAGTGGTTTTTAGCCTTCCATTTGCAGGAGCTGCTCTGCTTGGGCACCAGGATCAGTCCAGGACCCCAGGGCAGGGGCCTGGCATGGGCAGTCTCAGCTTGGTGGCCACACATCTGAGGCCTGGGGAAAGGGAGCCCAGGTGCAGATTCTGGAGGGGCCATTTTTAGGATGGACTCTATCAGATAAGGGGACAGGGACAAGCAGCATATCTTTGAGGCCTGGGTAGTAAAGTGCACCCAGGGCAGGCCGTCGACCGCCTCTGTATTTTGAAAGCAGCCCAGAGGGCCACTCGCCCAGGCCACCCCAAAGGCTGTATCTCCCTGGCAGCTCCGGGCCTCCAGCTCCGTAGCTTTAGCAGCGTCTGCTGTGCTCAAGACGCCCAGAGGCTGGCAGTGATGGCAGTAGTGAAGTGCTGCCCCCACATGGCTGGTGCGCGCAAGGACCAGCGGGGACCATTCTCTCCCGTTCTATTTCTCCATTGTTCTCCCGGCCCTGGCAAAAGGGCTGGAAACAGGGTTTGCTGATGGATGCAAACCAAGTATACTTTACAAAAGTAATTTTTGCTATAACTTTAGAAGAATTATAACTGAAGATTGAAAAAACCAAAATATTCAGGTGTTAATATTTATACTTTGGCTCCTTCTGCTTTTAAAATAGATTGAGAAATGTCACTCCTGAGCTCTGAAACTTCAGGGCTCCTCAAGACTCTGAGGATATCATTCCTCACCTGAATCTGCAAGCTACCACTTACCTCTTTATCCTTGTGTTTTGCCTCTTGAACCCCTATTTCAGGCTCACTGATAAACTGCAGTTTCTTCTAAGGTATCCAGTGCTTTTCTACCACAGGGCCTTTGCACTTGCTGCTCTGCACACCTGGCACTGTCTTGAGCTCACCTCCAGGTACTACTCCCAATGTCCATTTTTCACCTGCTAATTCCTACTGATTTGACAAGCATTTATGTATTTCTTTGTCAGAGAATTTCTTCCCACCTCCCGGACTAAGCCAGGACCACCTTTTGATCATGTTATTAGGATGACACAGCACTACAGAATTAGCTGTGCAATGATGTGTTTACTGACCTTTTTTCTCCCTGGCTCTGCGACAGTGGAAACTTCCTCTACTTGTTCACACTTCTGTGTCTAGGGATGAGCATAGATTGGATAGTTAAATTTATGTGTTCAATGAGGGAACAGCTACTCGATAGTACTACCTAATGTTCTAGTTATTTTCTTAATTTCTCCCTCCTCCAAAATCATTTCTAGGAAGAAATTAATGATCCTAGGACCAAATGAATCTTGTTCCGCTAAATTATTTTTCAACTTTAAAAAAATGATATGTTTGCTAAATTCAGGTTTTGTTTATATACAATTTATACACAGTTTCCTTATATGGGGCACATATATGCCCCATGGCCTGGAACTTTCAATTAATTATGTGCTGCACCACTTCAAGAGCAGCATTGTTGAGTCTAAGCAGGAGTAGACTAGGCGTCAGCCATACTGTACTTTCTATCAGCAACTAAAGCCAGTCCCACTAACTACCAGGACCTAGTACCTTCACTAACAGTGTTGGCTAGACCAATGTTATCAGCTGTCCTCTCAACTAAGCTTCCGTAGGACCAGGATGAGAGCTGGGGGGGTTTGGAGGAAGAGCTGTTGTATACTTATTTCTGAAGATGTTTATCTTGTGGTGATGAAATGGTGGGGTTAGACAAAACTTGATTTATGCGACATGAATGTAAGAGTCAGACGGCCGTCTGGGTTGGAGACACTTGCCAGCCTCAGTGACTCTTGGAGCATCATTATTGCCCTGGCTTGAGAAATTTAGATCCTTTCAATGCAAGCTTTAGCATTTTCCTTTGAGAAAAAAAAAATTAGAAAGATTCTTCAGAGTCCAGGTGTGTGCCAGGTCAGTCTTCAAAGAGTTTCACATAAAAGGGTCGTAGTTTGTGAACCCAAATAACAAAAGAAGTTGTAGATTTCCTACTCAGCTGGCTTTGGCTGAGCATGTTGAATTCTCCAAGCAGAGACCATTGGCGTGAAGGACCGAGAGGGAGGGGCTGAAGGAAGGGTCGTATCGAGGACATCAACCTGGTGCCTTGTGTTTTCTTTCTGTCCCAGCTTCTCCCTGAAGACTTCAGCTTCGGCTTGCCACCTTGTGTGTGGACCTGAAGGAATAGGACAGCATTTTAAAGGAAGAAAAGAACCTTGGAACAGCTCATCCACAGGGACACTTAATAAAAGGCAGTGGAAGGTGCTTGTCCCCTGCTTTCAGACCCAACTTCTGTCTGTAATCTTCAAAAATCATTTCAAACACCATCCCTATTCATCTCACCACTGCCCTGTGAGGTATGAGCAGAATGTATGGTGACTCCTTTCAGAGATGAGGAGCCTGCGGCTGAGTGGTTAATTGCTTGCTGGAAGAGTCCTCCAGTTACACCCTGGGTCTTGAAAGGTCTGATTCCAGTAGCCCAGAAGTCCCAGTCCCAAATGCCTACAGGGGTCGGGCAATAATATAAGGGAGTAAAGTGGACCAAGGTAGCAAGGCAATAGGGAGTGGTGGGGATTATGGCCAAGTAAGGAGCTCTTCCCATCTAAAAGGGGAGCTGCTCTTCAGCCCATCTGGTGATATGGGCTCTACTTTGGTACATCTTCCAATATTACCAAAATTCATGTTTGATGAGAAATTATTTCACAATTACTTTAAAAAAGTGGGCAGTCTAAACAGACACATGTTTAGGTGGTGTTCAGCCCACAGGGTGTATCTGTAGAAGGGGGCTGGGCCCAGCAGGGGTGGTGGCCAGAGAGGGGCAGTTGAGGATGGTCGCGCTCTGTGTTCCCAGCAGCCAACCTGTCCTGCTCGTGCTGCAGAGGCTGGGCTCTGGGGCTGGGGAAGTGATCCCCGTCAAACTCCCTTTGAAAAAAAATTAAAAATGGTGACAGTTAACCCCATTTACCTGGAAGACGGAAGCACAGGAACCCATCTGTCTCCCTCAACCCAGTACCCGGAATCCTGCCTGTGGCATACACTTCGGTAAAGTCATTTGCGGAGTTTATGGCAAAGTTTCTACTTCTTTCATGAGAGATGCAGTTAATATCTAATCTCTGCTTTTCTTAGCCAGCCTGCTTTGTGTCACGTCATCTGTAACCTTATCTGCAGCTGTCACCTCTGAGCAGTTTATCCAGTGTCCCACTGGTTTCTTGGAGAACAGTCCGGAGTGGTGGGCGGCACCTCTCCAGCCCCAGCAGCAGGAACGGGGCTTGGGAAGGAACACGGATTTGCCCGTTCTGCCTTTTCACTGTGGAATACTCCGAGAGGCAAAAGAGGCCTTGCTTCCAAAATCTCTCTCTCTTTCCTAATTCTGCTTAATGAGAGTAAGTGTACAAGAGGATATCAGGTTTGTTCTGGAACGGTTCTTGGAAAGTCATGAATGGCTGGCAGGATCTGCAGCCCACATACCCAGGTATGCAAGAAATAAATGTCATTCTGACCCGGAACCCCTGCCCGCAGCTGAATTCCTGTGGACTGCCACCCTCAGCAGTACTGGAGGGCCCGCCCCTCGAGAAGAGCATATCTGACCTGTCAGTGTTTGGCCCCCAGGCTCAAGTGCAGCTTTTGGTCCTTGTCCCCTTGCTGGGGTCCCCAGCTGGGCCATTGCCAGCCTTCCACCAGAGGCCCACACTCCTTGTCACCTTCCCAGCTGGCCCAGGGTGCTGTCCCAACAGCTCCTCACCCCTTCTTCCAGAACCCCGCATGCAACTTCCAACGTGCATAGGCTTTTGGGAAACACCGTCAGGCAAATGAAGTTTCTCGCAGACAAACTCTTCTCTCCCTCCGCTGCAACCTCCTCCAGCGTAAGGAAACTTGGAGCTGGTCTGTCAGCTTCCCTGGGAAGGTGGGGAAGGTAAAGGGAGAGAGGTCAGGGGGAAATACATAAATCACTATCCCTAACTGATAGTGTCACATAGAGGGCAAGCGGAACAGACCCGAGCGGGGATGTAGGAGTTTGTTTGGATGACACGATTCAAGGTGTCACTGCTGGAAGATTCCATAATTTAGAATCTTTCAAAGTCCATACTGTCTGACATGACCAGCATTAAAACACATTTTGTCTCCAGGAAATGGCTCTCACGTCAGGGCATGGTCTGTCGTCACTACCATGTGGGCATGTGACCAAAGATGACCAAGTCTCTCTGTCACATGGCAAGCGTGGAGGAGGTGGAACACCTGGCAGGGGTTGTGCGGTGTGGGCCTCGCCCCAGAGGAGTGTGCCCAGCTGCGCCGGGCAGTGCCCAGGGATGGCACCTTGAGGACCCAGGTTCCTGGTTTGAAGGAGAAAGCGTTCCAAGTAGGAGGTCACGTTGGGCCATGGGTGCCGCCCGATGTCTGGGGTGGAGGGGGAAATGTCGCTGCCGACACAACTGGAGTTTCCGCTGTTGCCAGAGCAGCCCAGACACGGGGCTGGGAACGTTATTCCTCAGCGTTGGCCTCAGGTAGCTGTTCCCAAGTTCTGCCATCCTTTCCCATACTTTTCTTCATAGACCAGGGAGGAAATTTTTAAATTTTTAAATTTTCAGGATCTTAAGGTCTCTAGATCACTTGAGTTTTTCTTTTTCTTAGTCTTAAATTTCTGCTTTTCTTAAAGTTATATATACCTCTTTTAAAGATAGCCCTAGTGTTAATTTATTTTTATTTGGGGAATTAGGATGCATGATATATATAGAAGAGGCGTATCATGAGTGTCTGCTCCCCCACCCCCGTCTCTGCCCAGCCTGGGTCCCCTCCCCAGAGCATCCGCTGCTGCTCCTGTCTCTTCTCCCACATGTGCAGCAGGCTACAAGCTCTGGTCTGAACTGGCACGTGTTTCAGCTTGTTTTGGAGATGACTCCAAAGAGAGCCACCTCTTTTTTTTAATGACTGCATAGTATGGGCATTTCATCATATATTTAATCAAATTCTTTTAAATAAATATTTAGGTATTATTTTCTTCAGTCTTAAGCATCTACAAATAATGTTTCATTGTGCATTCAGTATCTCTGTATACACATTTTTTCTTTTTATCCTTAAAAATGTTTCTCCTGTTCCTGATTCTTTATCTCTATTTCCATTTCATCTGCTGTGTTTCATAAAAATACTGTGTGTAAATGTCTGTGTGTGTCTTAGTTGTGAGCCAGCTTAATTTTTTGCAGACCAAGGAGAGGAAAAAAAAAAGATAAATGTTTTCTGTCCCTTTGCCATCCTTGTAGAGTGGGATAGAATCGAATTCCTTTTCTGTGGCTCTTACTCTCCCTGTGACTTTGTTGCCAAACACTTACATCTGGTATACATTTACCTGGGAAATTTATGGACCTTTCTAGCCAACTGAGAGCTCAGCCAGTCTCCTAAGATGCAAAGTAAGAAGATGAATTTCATTGGCATTCTTTCTTATTTGCCTATAACAGAGCTATAAAGTTGTGTACAGTAGTAAAAACACTAATGTGAGTGAGTCAACATGCGTTTCATCCTAAATGACTGTGGGCCACTGACTCACCCTTTTCTTGGGGGACAGGAGTCTTCCTGGCTTCACTTGTAATTAGAGAAGTTTGGAGCAGCTCAGTGTTCTCAGTATTGCCTCAACATTAGAACCACCTGGATAATTTTATAAACAGCGTGATACCTGGTCCCAGGCGTTTCCCCCGGATGTGCATCTGGGATGACAACCCCTGGGATAGCAAGACTATTGAGACCCTATGACTGAATGACGATTGCCAGAAGGTGCCGATAGAACCAGAGGGCTTGCAAGACATGACCAACTTGAATGGCAGTTGACTTGAGCATTTTCATGCTCATGGTTTTGAGTGTCCTGAAATATTTTCTGTCAAGAGTTTCATCCCTACATTTTCTATTGCTTGGAGTAGAAAAGACAAAGTTTGGATTTCAGTTCCTTCTTGGGGAAATAATAAGCTAGAACCTGATAGTGTCCACTATTGGGGATGAAGATAGTTGAGAAGCCAGGTGGGCATAACTTTTCAACAAGTGGGAGTAGGGGTGGGGAGTAATAGTTTGAGGCATCAGCCCACGCCTTGAGCCAGGATTCTTGTCCTTCCCTGGAAATCTTCTTACCCATTGACTCAGTCGGTCCAGGTGTGGCTCTAGATCTCTGAGGCTCTGGTGGAATTTCAGGTTTTGAGCTTCCCTTTCTTGGGGCCTCAAAGGGGGAACCTGCTCAGGGTCTAGTTTGGAGTAATCTTTCAGCCTAGAGTATCACTCACTGTTCCCTGTGTATTAGCACCCATATTGTCTTTCCTTTAGGAGAGGGAGGCCCACTGCTTTAATGAGCATCTTCATAATGGTAAGAATCCACCTGACCTTTCCTAAGCCTCCATTGTCACTTTGCCAGAATATTATGTATCTTCCCTATAAAGTGCTGTCATCTTTGCATTGCTGGATGTCAGAGATCTTAAGTCATGCTGGGACCCCTGGCTGTACATAGAGGTGATATTTTCATAGAACGTTTAAACAAAACATCTTTAAGGTGCAAGCAAAACTGTAGGCATGATCACACTATGCATAGCTACATGGGAGCTGCACGTAGGAGCAGAGTGAATTTGCAGAGGCAGTAGGAGGTGCGCTTTGTAGTATCAAGAGGGTGGGGTGTCCCCTGATTCCTGCAGGAGGATGGAACTGGCTTATTTAAACATTCCTATGGGCTAGCAGAGAACTGACACCTGTTACTCAGTGATAAGCAAAAACTTCACTTGGTCCCCTTGATAAGGAGTGTTGTTTGGCTAGGGGGCCTCATCCATGGGAGCAGAGTCAGGAGGGAGCCTTGAAATTAGACCATTTGAGGTCCTCCCAATTTCACCAGATGTCAATGCATCACATAATACTAGAACTTAATTTAAGGCCTTGCACTACAGTAGGAAGAATGAAAGAGAAGAAGGAAGGAAGGAACAGTGGATGGGTGTATGGATGGATGGATGGGAGGATAAGGAAGATGGAAAGATGAGAGAAAGGATGGAAGGCAGAATACTCTGGTTGAGAGCTCAATTTCCAGACTTACACAGGGGCTGAAGGATTTGGTTTGACTCCTGACTATGCCATCTGCTATCTTTGTGAGCTTGGATAAGTTACTTACTGTCTAAATACAACTCTTCACACCACCACTCAACCCCTCATCTTGTGAAATATGGATTTAGTAACACCTCTCATTGAGGGTTTCCATGAAAACTAAATTCAATAATGGTGGACAAAGCACTTTACACTGTGCCAACACACAGTAAGTTACCAATAAATGCTAGTTATTCTTTTATTCCATTTATTCCAAAGAAGTTTTGAGCTAGTGTTGAAAACACACACCATATATTTACCACAAATTTCTTATCCAAGTCTACATCTTGCATTTTTACTCTTTTAATAATATATTTTGATGATGCATTCTAATTTTTAAGGCAGTCTATTTTATCAATACAAGTTGAGTATACCTAATTTTAAAATCCAAAATCCAAAATGCTCCAAAATCTGAAATGTTTGAGTGCTGACATGATGCTCAAAAGAAATACTCATTAAAGTATTTCAGATTTTGGATTTTTGGATTAGGGATGCTCAACTGTAAGTACAATATATAACAAAAATATCCCAAAATAAAAAAAAAATCCACAATCTGAAACACTTCTGGTCCCAAGCATTTTGGATAAGGGATACTTGACCTATGTATTGTTTTGAGATTGATACTTTTTGCATGCTGTCATAAAAACCTTCTGTTTTCTTCTAAAAGCTTTACCATTTTACCTTCTCACATTTCAGTCTGTGACCTGTCTGATAATGATTTCTGTGCATGGAGCAGGGGTTGAATTCATTTTTTTCCCACATGGAGGCTCGATGGACCCAGCACTTGGTTGAAAAGCTCCGATTTCCCCACTGCCTCTCAGTGGTCCCTGTGCCGTATGGCAGGTCTGGCACAAGGTCCTCTAATACTTCCTGTTGTTCTTCTCCTCTATCTTTGCACCACTACCACACTGTTTTAAGAACACATATCTAGAATATACAATGAACTCTTATAGAAAAAGACAGTTAAATAAAAATAGGGTGATGAATTATACCAGCACCCATGTTCATTCTGATTCTCAGCTTGTGATCACTGATTGAACGTGCATTTGTTGAGTGCCTGCAATGCACCATTCTGAGACAGCAAAATTTATTGCTTTCACTTAATTAATTAATTAATTTCTCTTTATCTATGTGTTTTTCACTTTACTTGATAATAGCATGTGACCAGTTGGGTAGATGTCCAAGGATTTTGAAAGTTCAGGACCGAACAGTGGCAGAAATGCGAACAGAAGCCATGTGAAGGCAACGGGCTGGAGTGTGGACTGGGGAGGCAAGGGCAGGTAGAAGAGATGTCCCAGGTGGCACGGCTTATTCCTGCTACAAACTGGAAAATGTCCAACTGGAATGTACAATAATTACTGTATACAGGAACCAAATGTTCAAGGCAGTTAAAAAAAATTGGAGCTTTCTTCTTCTGGAAAGAATAGGAGACTGGCCAGGCATGGTGGCTCATGCCTGTAATCCTAGCACTCAAGGAGCGCTTGAGGCCAGGAATTTGAGACCAGCCTGAGCAATATAGTGAGACCCCGTCCCTATAAAAAATCAGCCGGGCATGGTGGCACGCCCCTGTAGTCCCAGCTACTTGGGAGGCTGAGGCAGGAGGATTGTTCAAGTGCAGAAGTTTGAGGCTGCTGTGAGCTGTAACAACACCACTGGACTCCAGCCTGGGGGACAGAGTGAGACCCTGTCTCAAACAAACATAAAAAAGAATAGGACAGGAGACGACAAGGGAAAGCAAGCTGGGAAAATGGATGACAAGTAAGGGGGCAAATGACTAACAGTTGATGCTCAATCTTAACCAAGTATTTAGAAATGATAACTCAAATGCGACATTCATTTCCATCGTAAACATCGCTGGAGTGCAAGAAAAGTTATGCTCTTCATTTCAGGATTGTTGTGGTGACCATTTGCTAAAGTTACTTGCAATCCTTTGTCCAAAGACTTAAATAGCAGGGATATCATGCAACCGTGTTTGAGCTTAGGATGGCAATTGTTAGGTTACACATGTAGCATGCGAGAGCTGAAAGATGGAAGTCGTAAATATGAAGTAGATGGAAAGGAAAGAACAGAGGGTCCCGGGTTTATTGGTCAGCTGGGGGAATCCAAACATTTAAAAGACCTATTAAAATGAATTTTCAAATCATCCCAGTTGAGAGCTAAACTGTGCCTGTTATTGTGACGTGACATTTGGTAAGTTTAACAGGAAAACTTGACTTTGATCATAAGACTTAGGTTTATATAAACCAAGTTTTTGGCAAGATCTTGAAACAATCTTGTGACACTGAGACATGGGTTCTTATTATACATGAAACGAGTTCTTCCTCTTCCTTTTCAGTTTTGAAGACGAGTCCCCAAGGACTGGGGCAAGACTGAATTTTCTGAGGTGTGGCAAACTGAACCAGCTTCCACACTCGAGTGTCTGTTGAGTCAAAAATGGGTGTGGGTGCAGCAGGTGTTGCTCATGTCAGTACGCTCAGCCGAGATCGGTCTGAACTGCAACATGAGCACAAACCGCCCTTCATTTCTTCCTGGAACAAAGGAGAACATTGGCACAGACATCAAGGAACTACCTGGGATAGTAGAAAGACGCGCTGGATTCAGATCCTGAATCCATCCCTACCTACAGGGCGCACTGGGGAGAGTCCCTTCTCCCTGGAAGCTGCTCCCCACCCAACAGGTAAGCAAAGGAAGTGAAAATGCCTTATAAACTGCAAACGATATTTCCATTTTGTGGTGAAAAAATAGTTGAATATCAGCAATTAAGCATAGTTCTACTTAATAGGATAGTGTTATTAGAATATGACAAAGGCATTGGCTGTTCTTGTCTATCATTGCTTCATTTGAATATGTCTACTTGTTCCTTTACCAAAAGATTATTAAATGCCAGCTGAGCAGCAAGCCCTACATTAAATACCAAGAACAGAAAAGATAGAACAAAAGTTAGGGTCAAAAGAAGGGCATAGTCTGCCCAATAATCAATGAGTCTATAAATTGCAGGAGGCCTGTGAATAGAAATAGCTCCTCAATTAAGGAAATTGGCATGTATACCAAAACACTAATTTGGTTGCATGAAATAGAAACAACTTGAGTTGAAATAGCTTCTTCCCACACATAGAAAGGAATTTATCCCACAGTTTCAAGGGTGGCTCAGAGCAGTGAAGTCTCAGTGGTGGGAATGTTGCTACACACTGGGAAAGAGCAGGAACCGGAAGATGAAAAGCTGCGGGAGACCGGGAGGCAGTATGCCTATCTTTTGGGTCGCCTCTCTGTTTCTGTTTCCTTTTTGATGATCCACAAACTCACTTCTCTGCTAATCACATGGAGGGAGGAATCCAGCGCTCCCACCTGCAACCGAATGTGCACGTAGCATCCTGCCGCACAAGGGCACCTAGCTCCAGAACCCTGAGGGGGTGACTCTGATTGGGTCAGTTGTCCTCCTCACCACCCCAGAGCTAACTGCTATTGAGATTTACCCTCATGCAAACACACTTTCAGTGGTTCGTGTGTTGATCGGTTGGGAGATTTATTTGGCTGGAAGGACTATCAGACCAAATGTATCATTTTACACTTGTTTTTGCCACTTCATTAATCTTAGCTCCTTCCATTGAAATGCACATGGTTTTCTTTATACCTTTTAAGAGCTGCATAGCATTTTATAGAATATGTTCCATAGCCTATTTAACGATTCCCAGGTTGATGGGTATTTAGGCTATTTCCAATTTTTCATAGTATACAGAGTCACATTCACTGACCCCCTGCATATCTCTGTTTAAGTATTTCTCGAGTATAGAAATCACAAAATGGAATTGCTGGATCAAAAGTTATGTGCATTTTAAATTTTCATAAATATTACAGAACTGTTCCCCAAAATGTCTTTAGCAATTAACAGATCCACCAATACTACTTGAGAGTGATTCTTTTGTATCCCCTCGCTAGCCCTGTATATTAATAATCCTTTTAATTTTCCCTAATCTGGTGAAATGATATTTACTTCTTGCCCTTATTTGCATATTGGTGATATTTTAAATTTACAGATTGGTAATTTAACTCAGGTAACCTGCGATGGGGAACATGGCTACTCTTAATCATATTTGGAGGCGGTTTTAAGGGATACAGCTCTTTTTACTAGGCAATCTGGCAGTATTAATAAAATTGTGTATATCCCCCCCCAAAAAATAGTGAAATTGAACACATTTATACATTATACATACATATTCTCTACCAGGATTTCAATCGCGAATTATTCATTTTTCTTAATTTGCTTAATGGTTGTGGCTACATAGGCATAGCCAAGAAATCTTTTCCTTGTGAAATTGTCAGAGATTTTCATATATTAAAGGTCATGACTCCTTATTAAAAATATTGCTTATCTTTTTATTTTGTTTTGGTGCTTGACAAAAGGTTTTATACCTCAAAGTATCTAATTATGGGATTCTTATTTTCCCCAAATTTTCTGGATTCTAAGTGATTTGTTTGCTTTTCAAAGAGATGTCAGGGGCCCTGACCTTCACGACCCAGTTGCTGTTTTCATTCTTTCATAGCTTTGGAGACTGGTTAGTCTCTGCTTTTATTGGTTTTCTGTCTAGTGCTCACCTCTCTTAGAACCTCCTGATGGTGGAATGTCTCCACTCAGGTCCCAAGGATGGGGCAGGTTTTTTGACTGGACCAAGCTTGTTGGATTCTCAGAGTTCATTTGAGTTGGATTGTTAAGAAGCACGGTGTTTCTTCATCACTTCTAGGCTAGAAGGAGTGCCACATCTGGGACAAGGGCCATCACACAGTAGCTTTCTTTGGAAAGGCCATCTGCCCCCAGCCTCCCCCAGTGCTGGGCTCACAGCTGGAAGTCCTGGCCTGCAGCTGCAGTGCCTCTGGGCTTTGTGCTCTCAAGGGCTTGCAGGAAGTGTGGCTCTCTGCAAGACACTGACATCTTTTCATTTACGATCTTATCAAAGCAGAACTAGGAAACAGCTGGGCGGGGAGATGTTGGTCAAAGGATACAAAATTTCACTTAGGAGGAATAATAAGTTCAAGAGATCTATTGAACAGCATGGTGAGTATAGTTAGTAACAATGTATTGTATTCTTGAAAATTGCTGAGACAGTAGATTTTATGAGTTCTCATCACAAAAACAAGTATGTGAGGTAATGCATGTGTTAATTAGCTTGATTTAGTCATTCTACGATGTATGCATATTTCAAAACATCATGTTGTAGACCATAAATATAAACTTTTTGCTGTTGTTTTTAGAGACAGGGTCTCTCTCCCTCTGTCACCCAGGCTGGAGTGCAGTGGCACGATCATAGCTCACTGCAGTCTCAAACTCCTGGGCTTAAGTGACCCTCCCACCTCAGCCTCCTGAGTAGCTGGAACTACAGGCATGCACTAGCATGCCTGGCTAATTTTTTTATGTTTTGTAGAGATGAGGTCTCATTACGTTGCCTAAGTTGGTCTCTAACTCCTGGCCTCAAGTGATCCTCCCACTTCAGCCAGGTTAGATGATCAGAGGAGTTTAGCTCTGGCCCATCTCACGGTGGGTCCAATGGCCCCTGCACCCACCTGTGGTTGGTTGTTTCCTTAGCTCTGGAGTGCATAATTGGAGCCGGCGTGCTCAGCACCTGGCAGAACCCCCACGTTGGTTCCCTGACCTGTGGACTGAGGGCTACTGCGGTAGGAAAGGCCGAGTGGAAGCCACTGGAACTGCCTCTACCTAGGAAAACAGTAAACCAAAAGAAACAGAGCATTCTAGGAGGGATGGCAAAGATCAGTGCCACCACCAAGGACTTGCAGGACGCAGGGGTGGCGATTCCCACTTCCTTCCCGCTCAACTCTCCCATTTGGCCTGTGTGGAAGAGACGGATATCAGAGAATGACAGTGTGCTACTGTAAGCTTAACTAGAGGTGACTCCAATTGCAGCTATTGTACCAGATGCGGTTTCATTCCATGAGTACATTAATACACCTCTTGGTACAAGTTGAGCATCTGTTATCTGAAATATTTGGGACCAGAAGTGTTTCAGATTTTGAATTTTTTTCAGATTTTGGAGTATCTGCATATACCAAAGGAGATATCTTGGGCATGGGACCCAAGTCTAAACACAAAATTCATTTATGTTTTATATATAACTTATACCCATAGCCTGAAGGTAATTTTATATAATATTTTTAATAATTTTGAGCACCTGAAACATGAGTTCAGTTATGGAATTTTCCATTGGTGGCATCATCTCAGCTCTCAAAAAGGTATGGATTTTGGAGCATTTTGGATTTTGGATTTCAGATTAAGAATGCTCACCCTGTACCTGTTATGAATCTATTGATCTGGCAACTGGTTTTTTTCTTCATCTCTGCTAATAAAGTCTACCCGGAACAGTTTGCTTCCAGCTAGCAGGGCGAGCAATACACCTGCACTGCCCCGGTATGGCAGTTCTCCAGCCCGGTGTCACAATTTGGTTCTCAGGGATCTTGCTCACATTTCCTTCAACAAGATGCCACACCAGTTCACTACATTGATAGCATGATACTGATCAGACTTCCTGAGCAAGATGTAGCAACTACTCTAGGCTTATGGTAAGATATTTTCATGCCAGAGGGTGGGAAACAAACCTAACAAAAATTCAGGGGTTTCTACCTCAGTGAAATTTCTAGGGAATCCAGTGTTTTGGGGGCATGTGAATATATCCCTTCTATGGCAAGGGATACGTTTTTGTGTCTGCCTCCTCCTACAACCAGAAAAGAAGCACAACACCTAGTGGGCCTCTTCGGATTTTGGAGGCAACCTATTCCTTATTTGGGTGTGTTGCTCCAGTTCATTTGAAAAGTGATCTGAAAAGCTGCTAATTTTGAGTAGGACCCAGAATAGGAAACAGCTTTGCAATAGTCCAGGATGGTATGCAAGTGCTTTATCACTCGGGCCTGTGATCCAACAGGTCCAATGGTGTTGAAAGTGTCAGTGGCACATAGGAGTGTTGTTTGAGCCTTTGTCAGGCCCCTCTAAGTGAATTGCAGCACAGGCCCTTAGAATCTGGGAGCAAAGTTTTGCCATCCTCTTTAGATAACTACTCCCCCTTTGAGAAACAGCTCTTGGCCTAGTGGAGACTGAACACTTAACCATGGGCCACAAAGTTCCCATGCAACCTGAACTGCCCATCATGAACTGGTGTTTTGTGACCCACCAAATCATAAAGTTGGGTGTGTACACCAGTGCCCCATCATCAATGCAAGATTGGGCCTGAGCAGTCTCTGAGGGCACAAGTAAGTTACATGAAGTGACAAATGTCATGGTCCCCGCTCCTGCTACATGGCCTTCTCTCTCCCACCCTGAAACTGTGGCCTGGTGGGAAGTTCCCCGCAATTAGGTTATGAAGGAAGAGAAATCTCAGGCCTGATTCTAGATGGTTCTGCACGATATGCAGGCACCACCTGAAAGTGGACAGCTGCGGCACTGCAGCCCCTGTCTGGGACATCCCTGAATGACAGTGGTGAAGGGAAATCCTCCTGGCAGAGCTTCAGGCAGTACCTCTGGTTGTGCACTTTGCTTGGAAGGAGAAATAGCCTGACATGTGATTACATACCTATTCACGGGCTGTAGCTAATGGCTGGATGATCAGGGACTTAGAATATGATTGGAAAATTGGTGACAAGGAAATTTGAGGTACATGTATGTGGATAGACCTCTTTGAATGGCTGAAAAGCATAAAGATATCTGCGTTCCGTGTAAATGCTCACAAAAGGTGACCTCAGCAGAGGAGGACCTTAATAATCAAGTGGTTAGAATGACGTATTCTGTGGACAGCAGTCAGACTCTTTCCCCAACCTCCCCCATCTTCACCCAATGGGGTTGTGATCAAAGTGGCCATGGAGACAGGGAGGGAGGTTACATGGACTTCCACTCACCAAGGCTGGCCTGCCTATAGCCATGGCTGAGTGCCCAATATGCCAGCAGCAGACAGCAATGTTGAGTCCCCTATATTGCACCATGCCCTGGGGTGATCCTCCAGCCAGCTCCTGGCAGGTCGATTACATTGGACAGTTTCCATCATGGAAGGGGCAGTGGAATAGGTGCTTAATGGAACAGAAATTTTACTCTGGTTACATATTTGGCTTCCCTTCATACAATGCTTTTGCCAAAACTACCACCTGTTGACTTACAGAGTGCCTTAACCACTCTCATGGTATTCCACACAACATTGCTTCTGGTCAAGGAACTCATGTCCTAACAAAAGAAGTGTGGCAATGAGTCGCTGGTCTCACCATGTACCCCTCCATCCTGAAGCAGTTGACTGGACAGAATGGTGAAGTGGCCTTTTGCAGACTCAGTCACAGTGCCAGCTAGGTAGTAATACTTTGCAGGTCTGGGCAATGTTCTCCAGGTGGATACATATGGTGCTGTCTCTCCCACAGCCAAGATTCACAGGTCTAGAAATCAAAGGGTGGAAATAGGAATGGCAATTTTCACTCTTACCCCTAGTAACCCATTATCAAAAGTTTTGCTTCTTGTTCCCAGGAACGTATGCTTGGCTGGCCTAGAATCTTACTTCCATAGAGAGGAATGCTTTCACTAAGAGACACAGCAATGACAGCAGTGAGCTGGAAGTTCAGATTCTACCTGCATGCCTCTTAGTGAACAGGTAAAGAAAGGGATTACTGTGTTGGGTGAGGTGACTGATTCTAATGACCAATGGAAAGTCTGGCTACGAATTCACAATGGAGGTGAGGAAGAGT
>RJWJ010012922.1:0-40983 GCA_004363605.1 Indri indri
GAACACATGAATGATAAGAAAATGAAACAAACTTATTGCTAATTTGGAGAAAGTTTGAGTGGTCTAGATAGAAGATACAACCAGCCACAACATTCCCTTAAGCCGAAGCCTAATCCAGAGCAAGGCCCTGACTCTGTTCAATTCTGTGAAGGGTGAGAGAGATAAGAAAGCTACAAAAGAAAAGTTTCAAGATAGCAGAGGTTGGCTCATGAGGTTTATGGAAAGAAGCCATTTCCATAATATAAAAGTGCAAGGTGAAGCAGCCAGTGCTGATGTAGATGCTACAGTAAGTTAGCAAGAAGATCTAGCTAAGATCACTGATGAAGGTGACTACATTAAAGAATAGATTTTCAATGTAGATGAAGCAGCCTTTCATTGGGAAAAGAAGCTAGAGCTTTCATAGCTAGGGAGGAGAAGTCAATAGCTAGCTTTAGAGTTCCAAATGGCAAGCTGACTCGTTTGTTAGGGGCTATGGCAGATGGTGACTTTAAGTTGAAGCCAATGCTCACTCATACATTTTCCAAAAATCTCAGAGCTCTTAAGTATTAGGCTAAATCTACTGTTCCTGTACTATATAAAAGGAACAACAAAGCCTGAATTACAGCACATCTTTTTACAGCACCGTTTACTGAATATTTCAAGCCCACTGTTGTGAGCTACTGCTCAGAAAAAAAGATTCCTTTCGAAATATTACTGCTCATGGACAATGCACCTGGTCACCCAAGAGCTCTGACGGAGAGATAGAAGGAGATTAATGTTATTTTCCCACCTGGTATTCATAGTATCCATTTCGAAGCCCATGAATCAAGGAGTCATTTCAATTTTCAAATCTTATTATTTGAGAAATATATTCGTAATGCTATCAGGCTTCCACAGAGAGTGATTCTTCTGATATGTCTGGGCAAAGTAAAATAAAACCTTTCTGGAAATGATTCACCATTCTGGATGTTACTAAGAACATTCATGACTCATGGGAGGAAGTCAAAATGTCATTTGTTAACAGGAGTTTGAAAGAAGTTGAATCCAACTCTCATGGATGACCAAGAGGTTCAAGACTTCAGTGGAAGAAATCACTGAAGATGTGGTAGAAGTTGCAAGAGAACTAGAATTAGATGTGGAACCTGAAGATGTGACTGAATTGCTGCAGTCTCATGATACGGCTTAAATGAATGAGGAGAAGTAGCTTCTTACGGATGAGCAAAGAAAGTGGTTGTTGAGACAAAATCTACCACTGGTGAAGATTCCTTGAACATTGTTAAAATGACAGCAAAGAATGTAGAATGTTACATAAATGTACTAGACAAAGCAGTGGCAGGGTTTGAGAGGATCGATTCCAATTTTGAAAAGAATTCTACTGTGGATAAAATGCTGTCAAATACCATGGCATTCTACAGAGAAATCTTTTGTGAAAGGAAGAGTCAACTGAGGCAGCAAACTTTACTATTGTGTTATCTTGAGAAACTGTCACAGCCAACCCCAACCTTTAGTAGCCAACATCCTGATCAGTTAGCAGCCATCGACATTGAGCAAGACCCTCTATCAGTAAAAAGATTATGACTTGTTGAAGGCTCACATGATTCTTAGCAATTTTTAGCAATAAATATATTTAATCAAGATATACACTTTATTTTTAGCAATATTTAGCAATAAAATATTTTAAATTAACATATGTACCTGTTTTTTAGACATAATGTTATCATACACTTAATATACTACAAGCACAGTGTAAACATAAATTTTACATACACTGGGAAACCAAAAAATTTAATGCGACAATTTATTTCAATATTCATTTTGTTGTGGTGGTCTGGAACTGAACTGACACTATCTTGAAGGGATACCTGTATTAAAGAAGATCTAAGATATAGAGCCAAGAAAACCAATGAACAGAAATTGATATACTTAATGTACCAAAATTATATTTTTCTGGATGTAATAACATAATAATAATTGTATATTGAGTAACTATTATCTGTGTATCAAGGTTGAGATAGGTTTATTTTCATATACATTGTTCTAATTAATCACAATTTCCATGCAAGTTAATTTTTAGTGGTAATTTTTTTTTTCATTTTACAGATGATGGAAATGAAACTAAAGAAAAATATGTGAATTATCTAAGAAAACAAAGTTATAAGGACCATGCCATTAAAAAAGCCCATGATCTATGATATAAATATCTATGCTCATTTATCTCAGGACTACCCATAGTTCCTCAAGGTATTGTTTCTCTTTGTTAATACAGAAAGAAATTATTTTCAAAGGTTATATTCTATATTTAATAATGACATTATAAGTTATTGCAACATAACAAACTAACTGCAAAACTTAATGGCTCAGGTTTTTTCAAGCTGGACTGAGCTCAGTGAGAATAGTTCATCTGTTCTACTTGGCCTCAACTAGCACAGCTAGATTTGGGCTGAAGGTTATACTTCTATAATGGCTCAATCATTTGGCTGGCAAGTTGGTGTTAGTGGTCAGCTGGGAGCTCAGCTGAGGCCACTGACCATAAGCCTCTGTTCTCTGCAGGTAGTATCTCTCCATGTGACATCTCAATCATCCTAATAATATGGCAGTCGGATTCTAAGACAGAACACTTTTACAGGACAAGCCCTCATAAAAGAGCCCTTATTATTTATTTATTTAATTTTTTTGAGACAGGGTCTGTTTCTTTTGCCCGGGAGTCTTGATAACTCACTGCAAGCTCAAACTCCTGGGCTAATGTGATCTTCCTGTCTCAGCCTCCAGATTAGCGGGGACTACAGGCATGAAACACCATGCATGGTTAATTTTCCTTAATTTTTGTAGAGATAGGATCTCGCTATTGCCCAGGCTGGTCTCAAACTCCTGTTCTCAAGTGATCTTCCCATCTCGGCTACCCAAAGCACTGGAATTATAGGCGTGAGCCATGGCTGCTGGCCAAAAGAGCCCTTATTAAATTCCTCCTATAACACTTTCTAGTGTCCCATTGACCAAGCCAAGCGAATAGAGAAGACCACTGTCAAAGTGTGACAGGAATGCACTAAAGTGTGAAAACTGGAAGGTACAGGTGATTGTGAGCAACAAATAACAGTCAATCAGAAAACAGTGTCTATAACTTTGGTGTAAAAGTGTGAGAAAAATAATTACATTTATTTGTAGAGGGAATTTTAAGAGTATTGTTGAACAAAGTGCTTATTTTCATTATAATACAAAATAGGTGATTCATAATTACATTTAAAACATCACTGCTATGGAGGAAAGATTATGCTAGATGCTGTATCTCTAAAAATAATATTTAGAAAATCTGTAAGTATAATATTTAAACATCGGGGTTTATTTCCAGCAAACAGACTAAGTATTTTATTGATGATCTTACTGAATAAACGAGATAAAATATATCAAAAATGAAAGATTAAAGCCTTTACAAAGTTCTTTCTTTAAAATCTTATTGCAAAATATTACAGGAGTACAAATGTTTTTGGTTACAAGGATCACTTTTGTAATGTTTGAGTAAGGATTATAAGTATGCCCATCACCCAGATAGTGTTCATTGTATCCTTATGTATGTTTTTGCCCATCCCATCCTCCCTCCTCCCCCTTGGTTGATTTCCACTGAGTTTTACTTTCCTCTATGCATATGTGTGCTCATCAGTTAGTTCCAGTTTAATAGTCAGTACATGTGGTGTTTGTCTTTTCATCTTTAGATCCTTCACTTAGGATAATGGTCTCCAGTTCTATACATATTGTTGCAAAAGGCATTAAGTCATACTTCTTCATGGCTGAATTGTATTCCATGGTATATATATACCAAATTTTCTTAATACACTCATGAATTTATGGGCATTTGGGTTCATTTCACATAAAGCCAACTTATCTTTAGCAAAGTAAACAAAAATATACAGCTGGGAAAAGAATCCCTATTCAATAAATGATGCTGGACAACTGGGTAGCCACATGCAGAGGAATGAAACAGGATCCATATCTCTCAACACTCACAAAAATTAATTCAAGATGGAGAAAAGATTTAAATGTAAGACATGAAACCACAAGAACTCCAGAAGAAAATATTGGAAAAACTCTTCTAGATATCAGCCTAGGCAAAGAATTTATCAAGAAAACCCCAATGACAATCACAGAAACAATAAAAATAAATAAATGGGACTTGATTAAATTAAAAAAGCTTCTGCACAGCCAAGGAAAACAATCATTAGAATGAATAGACAACTTACAGAATGGGAAAAAAATATTCACAAACTATACATCCAATAAAGGGTTAATAACGAGAATCTACAAAGAACTCAAGCAAATCAACAAGAAAAAATAAAACGACCCCATTAGAATGTGGGAAAAAGACATGGGCAAACTTCTTTAAACACAATTAGTGAAATATGTATACAGTAAGTAGTCTTTAAGTACCAAAACTAATGTAAAATAAGAATCCTAAATCTAGCATTTTTTAAAGAACATTTTCAAATGGGGTACATTTCAGCTTCGATATTTTTGGCCTTGAGAGGCACAGGGGTAGTTGGTAAAACCCTGTATCTTACAAGACGGAGAATCCAGTAGGTAACCCATGAAAAGGTAAAAGCCAAAATTTTTGATCTATCTTCAGAGAATTACAAGACAAATTTCTGGTCAACAATCTTGGTAATAAGTGAAAATAAAATAATATACTCTTGAGAATTTATAACTAGGTGTTTTAAATGTATTATTTATAAGATTAGTTTACATCTAAGTTTGAATCCACACTCTGTAAAATCAGTAGAAGTATTAATGTCTAAGGATTGAGAGTTATGACTGTGTATATTACAACTCTGAACTACTTGAGTCAATAAAAGAAAATGCATTTCCATGGAAATAGAATAACTAATACAGAATTAGAGAAAACAGTTCAGAAACAAAAAAAAATAAGTAGCAATGACTCTTTAATATACTTCTCTTCATTAAAAATTATTTCCTTACCTTATGGAAATTATTCTAGAGCTTCCTGACAGTTTTGTATAACATATTAATCCACTAATTAAAAATATGAGTTTTCCACACATAATCTTTAATCCTCATGAAGAAAAATATCTTGAGCAAAGAAGTCTTGTGATAACAAGAGGGAACAATACTAAGGAAGACTAAGATACTTCTATGATTTGAATGCATCCCTCCAAAAACATGTGTTGGAAACCTAATTCCCAATGAAGCAGTGTTAGGAGGTAGGGCCTAATAAGAGGTGATTAGGCCATAAGGGAGAAATGAATGGATTAATGTCATTATTGTAGGAGTAGGTTTAGTTGTAAAAAAGGAAGTTTGGTGTGTTCTCTCTCTCTCTCTCTCTTTCTCTGTCTCTCTCCCCACCATTGTCCACCCCCGCTTTTTGTCCTTCCACCATGTGATGCCTCTACCATGTTCTGATGCAGCAAGAAATCCTTCACCAGATGCCTGCCCTTCAATCTTGGACTGTCCCAAATCCAGAACTGTGGAAAATAAATTTCTTTTCAATGTAAATTACCAATTATCAAGTTTTCTGTTATGGTAGCATAAAAATGGACTAAGACAGATACTATATTGATTCATAGCTCTTTGCAATTATACTTGATTATTTGGGAAATTATTTTTCTTTCATTGATTTGCCCTAGATTATTTTTTAACTAACTCTTGGCTTTCTTTGCTCACATTTCTTACCAGAAACTTTGTTAATTCAAGTTTTGGTCATAAATGTTATCATTCAGATAATAATTCTTATACTAATATAAATCGACAAATATCCCATGTATTAAAGGGAAATCCACTTTCCCAGTTCCTGATTTCCATGAAACTTTCCCTAAGCCTAATATGAGCCTCTCATGCCCTTGGGAGTAAATAGGCATAAGACGTACAATACAAAGACATACTTACCAATGTAAGTATGGAAATGTGGGATTTGGCTTATCTGCAGTTAGAATGAGTTCTCCCTCAACTCTCCATTCTTCAAGATTGTTTACATGAGGGGGTAGCATACATTCTTCTCTATCTAAGAATGGGACACACACGCCAATTTTGGAGTCTACTTTACAAACTCATTTGGTTTCCACACTAATCTATCTTGTCCCAAACTGATGTGTGGGCTTCCATATGCTATTTACAGTATTTACTTTTTTGATTACTTAAAAATCATGTGTAGAGGAAGTATTCTCTTAGTTGGAGGACATCTCGGAGACTCCACTAACATTATCAATAGCAATAAAATAAAATTAAAAACGTTAAAGTGAATTTATTATGCTAGAGTTTTGTAACATAGGTTATCCATCAAGTTATCAATATGCATATTGAAATTCATTTTAATAAATTGTTTCTAAACCTGTTAAATTCAATTAACAGATATATTGAGATTATTGACTGAGTATTTAAATGACCAATGCCAGTTATTTTTACACCTGCTAAAGAAAAATTAAATAATTTAAATAATTGTTATAGTTTAATAAGTCATATGATAAATTTATATAAAGAAAATGAGTCAATCTATATCCCTTTTAACTTGACTTCTAAAAAAATTAACAAAGTGTTGGGGCAAAGGGAAAACTTCCCCTTCACCCTCTGAAGTTCACTGAAAATCTGACAAAGGGCAGATTAGGAGAAAAGGCATCCAAATTTGTTAATGTGCATGGGGGAGAAACACAGAATGATTGCCCCCACCACAAAGGTGTACGGAAGCTTATTACCATTTTTCATAGGGGAGGGAGGAGGTAAGGAATGCAAGTTGTTCTTTTGAGGGACAATAAATGATTATTAAGGAGAATGAATGGACCAGGGAGACAGAAATTAATTTGTAAACAATTTCCTTGGAATTCGAATGAGTCCAAGAGGTGGGCATTATCTTGTGGAAAAGTCCATCCAGGAGTGGTTACATTCCTCAGTCTTCTTTTCTGAAACAGACAATGAAATTTCAGGAGGGGATAGAAAGCAATTGTATTTCTTTTTGTGAAAAGCTTTCTTGGGAAAATAAAGAAATTCCAGAGAGAGTCCCTTGCTGAGCTTGTGGGGACAGGGGAACAAGATAGCAACATGACCACATGCTGTATTTTAAGGAATAATTTTCTTCACTCCAACAAGAGATATTTACTGGAAACGTGATTACTGAATATCTAATCAGAAGATAAACTCTCATAGGTAAATGAAAATAGCTAAAAGGTTTCTTACTCTTGGTGGAGTTTTAGTTTTTGTTCTTGTTGCTTTTGTTGATTTATTGGTAGATTTGTTCTTTTAAAAAGCATATATTACTCCTTGGTAAGCATTGATCAGAAAAATTAAAAGAAGACAAGAAATTTCTTCTGTCAGCTACATGTCACATTTATAACTTGAATCAATAGGTCCTTTCAAAACCAGTGTAGCCTATGGAAAGAAGAGACTTTGCGTTATAACCTTTTTGAAACTCTTGCTGTGCATTTACTCTTTATAGGAAAAAAAAAGGGGCCAATTATTTTATTGACCTAAAAGAAGAAGCTGAGGCACAAAATATAATTTTAAAGAGCTTACTTGAGCCAAACTGAGTATAGCTGCCCGGGAATATTTTCAAGTTGCCTTGGGAAGTGCTATTTGACTTTTGTTACAAGCAGCTTTTTAACAGCAAAAGGAAACAACGAATGAGCTGATACGAAGTTGTTCAACAAGAATTCTCATTGGTTTATAGAAATAACATTGATTGGTGATTAGCTATGCATTGTTGAACTATAGGATATGATTTATGATATCGCATTTCAATGCCTTTCTGAGCCTATTAAAGGCGGCTCACATTCCTCAGATAAAAATGTTTGTTTTCTTTCTCAATTCCAGTTTCATAATACCTTGTTTCTCATCTGAGAAATGGGTATGATAATTCTTACCTAATATGGATGCCAAAGATTAAAGATATGGAACTAAAATGTGCAGGGGAATTTAATATTGAAATACAGTAATGGTTTTATTTTTTCATATGTTCTTACAGTATCCTTTCTCTTAATCAGTAGAAGAGCTCCTTTTTGCCTCAGAAAAGATTAGAACTATGGAAATACAAAAGATAAAAAAAAAAATTTAAATGCAGTTATTGAGTCATAATATTCTGAAAAATAAGGCATTTCTAATCTGGACAGAATTTTTCTAAATTTCCTAACTATCGAACATAGATAACTCAAAATATGACACGCAGGAAATACACTCAATCTAAGGTGGATGTGAAGAGGCTTTTTGATGGGAAGTGGAAATATATGCAGAGAGAAGAGTTAAGGCATCGTATATCTAATCTCTCTCTTCCATAATGGTAGAAAAGATTCAATGATGTCTAGACACTTAATTAAAGGACTCAAACATAGGGAAATCACATATTTGCTTATATTTTTTTTCTGGTAGAAATACAAATGAATTCTTTCTGGTGAAAAGGATAAACTCCCAAAATTTATTGCCCTAAGGAATGTTAACCAGTTTTGCACCTCACCAAGGAATCTTAACATTTTTTTTTATTAAATTGTTGATTAATATGTAACTCCCAAAATGCTCTAGTACACATTTTTTGATGTTACAGAGGGTAAAATGAAAACTTCAATCTATTACATTCAAAAAGCCAAAAGACAGAGCAAGATAAACATAATTTCCAAAAACAAACCTTCACTCTATAAAAATACATTAAGCCTCATTTGAGACAAATTGATTTATCTTGTGAAAAGAACAAAAGAGAGAATTGACTAAATCAAAAAGATTAAATGTTAATTCACTTGGTACTTAAAAGGGAATTCTACAAACCACATTTCTCTAGTGGTCTTATTAACACTACTTCAGGCCAAATACAATATCTGTGTATCATCAAAGAATTTACGAGTGAGCTTATTCAGTTCTCTCTGATTTATCAACTATGTTTCTCATTGAATAATCATTTTTTCATTACACATATGAATTAGTTGCAAATTAAAGTTTATTTTATTAGTGTTTTATTCCAACTAATGTCTTGATAATTGTTACTTTGCTTGCCCATGGTACATCTTCTCTGAGATATTATATATAACTCAAGGTTTTTATATAGGCACAGAGATGTTATTCTCTCCATTTTCTGATTTGAATTATTATAAATATTTAATTTATCAAAGTTATACATCACTATAATTAAAAGAGACAACCAGTTTTGTAAGATTTGTTAAAAAAAAAAGCAGTCTATAGTTCTCCATTTTTTCTTTCATATTTTCTCTTTCTCAGGAACTGTTTTCAAACCTATTAGCAGAGTCTTTGTGATTTACTTCCATATCTCCAGAGAATGTACTTTAATTGATCCTTCAGGCATTATCTATTGACTTTCCAGCACAGAAGTTGGAGACTTAACTTTTTTTCTTCTCCTCAGCTCCACCACATAAACATAAATTATCCATCTACAACCCTCTAAAAATAAATATGCCATTATATTGGTGAAGATAACACTAATTGTTGGCATAATTATAAAAGTTAGCAAGTTCTATTGACAAACGAGCCACATAGTACACAGGCTTACTTAATTATATTTGTAAACACTTTATTTTCTTTTAGTTAATATGTGTTTTATAGTTACCTTTGCTTAATTTCTTATGTATTAATACTCCAGGCACAAGCTCTCTACCATTAGGTAAATCTCTTTCAGTGTTCCTTTGTATCAATTAATTAACAACTTTCTTCTTAAAAAAGTATTTTCTAAATTCTTCTGGTCTGCTTCAATCTGGATAGTTTTTTCTCTATACTCGGTGTCCATATACATATCTGGATATCATTCCCTTTCTCTCCTTTAGGGAGTTGGTCTGCTTCTCTTCTCTTGGACTTTTTATTTCCTTCAGCCAGTATCAGTGTATTAGTCAGGATTCTCTAAAGAAATAGAAATAATAGTGTGTGTGTGTGTGTGTGTGTGTATAAAAGATTTATTATGAAGAATTGGTTCATGCTATTATAAAAGCTGAGAAGCCCCATCATTTCCTGGAGACCCAGGAAAGTGAGTTTAATTCAGTCCCAGCCCAAGGCCTGAGAACCAGGGGAGCTTATGATATAAATCCCAGTCTAAAGGCCCAAAACGATGAGATGAGATTTCCCAGCTCATTTACTGAGGCAGGGAGAAGCAAAAACATTCCCCCTTCCTCAGCCTTTTGTTCTATTCAGGCCCTGAACAGATAGTATGGTGCCCAACCATACTGAGGAGGGCAACCTACTTTGCTAAGGCCACAAATTCAAATGCTAATCTCATCAGGAAGCACCCTCACAGACATACCCAGAAACAATGCATAATCAGGGCACCCTGTGGCCCACTTCAATTGACACACACAATTTATTGGTGCATCATTCACAGTAAGTATCCATCAAAAGATGAACGGATAAAGAAAATGTGGTGTGTGTGTATATGTATATATACACAAACACACACACACACAGACTCACAATGGAATACAACTAAGCCATGAAAAAGAATGGAATCATGTCATTTTCTGCAACCTGGATGGAAATAGAGGGCATTATGTTAAGTGAAATAACAAAGACAAATATTGCACGTTTTCACTCATATGTAGAAACTAAAAAAGTTGACCTCATGTTGGAAGAGAGTAGAATGATGGTTAATAGAGGTTGGGAAGGGGAGTGGAATAAAGAGAGGCTGGTTTTATCTAAACATACAGTTAGCTAAAAGGAATAAATTCTAGTGCTCAATAGCATAGTGGGTGACTATAGTTGGCAATAATTTGTTGAATATTTCAAAATAGCTATAAGAGTTTAAATCTCCCAACAAAAATAAATGATAAATGTTTGAGGTAATGGATATCTTAATTACCCTGGTTTGATCATCACATTATATGAATGTATCAAAATATCATTTGTACCCCATAAATTTATATAATTGTTTTGTATCAATAAAAAATGGAAGCAAAGTTAACTATCACAATCATTTCAATATATTCTCTCTTAATAACAAAGGATATGTGAAGTGACAATTGTTTGATACATTGAATGAAAATATCTTTATTTTGCTTTGATACATAATTACTATTCAGATGGGTATAAAATTCAGATGAGAAATAATTTATCTTCAAAATGGTGAAAGCATTATTTCACTATCGTTATTATATTTTGGATTTTTGTTTTCCTGTTCAGAAATATGAGGTCATTTTGATTCCTTATCTTTTTATATGATCCATGTTTTCTCTCTCTCCATCTTCATCTCTGTCTCTCTCTCTCTCAAATTGTAGATTATTCTTTTTCTCTCTCATGTTCCAAAATTTCTTAACATCTTGTCTTAGTGAAAGTCTACATCTTGCACTGTGCGAGGGCCTCAGTGAACTCTTTAAATTGGGCAAATGTTCTCTGGTCCTAACCTATTTTCATAACGTTATTAAAGGCTTTCTACCCTATTTTCTCTTTGGGGACAATTGATATTTTTGTGCTTAATCTGTTCATTTGATGCTCTCTTTTGTCTCCTGTTCCCCATATCTCTGACTTTCTAAATTATATCTTCAAGTTTGCCTTCCAAACAAATATTTTTTAAAAATTTTTAAAAATATTTTACTGTCACGTTTTTAATATCCAAATTCGTTTTTGTATGTCCCTTTTATGGAATCCTGCTTTTGTATCAGAGATTCAATATCTTCACTAACTTTCTATTTTCTGTTATTTCTTTCAAAGAGCTGTTTCTACTAGTTGCTTCAGTGAACATTGATAGAACAGGTGCATAAAGGGAGAGGCTTCATTATTGGTTTCTGCAATATTTGACCTGCTGACTGTTCGGTTGTCCTGGGTGTAATTCTGGAAAATCTTTGTGTTATGGCAGAGGACAGGGTGAAGTCAGAGATGGACTATGAGCTTTCAGTTTACATACATAATTATGATTTCTGCTGTTGGTCTAGTACTTCTGCCTACAAGAGTGCCTGTATTCCCCTAATAAGGTTTCTTCTTTACCTTCCCCAGGGAACAAATTGGCATTCTTCTGTTTCTTTGAGAGACTGTCAGTCACGTGGCTGAATGCGATAAAAGAAAGAATTTCAGAGAGCAAGAGCTCTCTGAATAGGTTTCAAATGATTATTCTAATTTTGTGATCCCAGTGTTATTAGAACTTGCATAAGTATTGGTTGCTGTTGATTCATAAATCTTTTAAACATTGTCTAATAAATAAATAAATAAATTTGGTTATTACCTTTTTCCACTGCCAATTTAGAATGCCTCCCCCCCTTTTTTTTGCTTCCTGATTTAGTTACCACTCATTCATTTGCTTTCTGTTGTTCAACATTTTATTGCTGTTCTTTGCTTTTATTTCTTGCAGATGAGGGTTTTGTATGAAAGATCAACTCTTATTTCACTCTCAAAAGCAACTATAATTTTATTAGGTAGATAGAGAAGGGTTCTGGATCTCCTAGGGACAAAAGTGGGTACTGTTGCAGTTCACCCCCTCCAAATGGGCTTTCAGAGAGGCTCATGAGAGATCCGCATGCATAGTAAGACTCAGGTTATGCAACTCCTGACAGTCCAATCAAGGTGGTTCCATGGTGACATCTGAGCCATGAGGGAGGTCCCAATCCTCATGCCATAAAACAAGACTGAGTACCATAACCAAGTACTTTTTTTTTTTTTTTTTGGACCTCTTTTGCTATGATAATGGGTCTGGTCATCATCTGTGGCGTGTGTATCTCTCTCTGTAAACTTACATCTTGCTCTTGCTCTATAATCCTATCTTTCTTTCCTCAATAAACCTCATTTTCATGCTTGCCTTACTTTGGTATGTCTGGTCATTCTTCAACCATGAGTGCACAAAGAACCAACATTTCAGACTTCGAAGCCCAGATAGTTTTGTGATACATGAAGACGATACAGTTTGGGAGGAGGTCTTTAAGGAAGATAATATATATATAAAAAAAAGACTAAAATAGAAAATTAGATATTACCTCTGGGAAGCAGTCCATGCAATACAGATGCCCTAAAGTTTAAGATTAAGTAGCTTCATAGTAAATTTATTTCTGATCCTAATGTCAGTGGTTTTTGGGAAGGGGGCTAAACTAGATGATTATTTTCAGTTTACTGTCATTATACAAAAGTCTCACTTGAATCACTTTATAAATGTGCTCACTCAACAATATCATGTTTGGGAAGAGTTCATCATTAATTTTTTTGTAGTACATTTGTGATAACTGAATTTTAATTTTTGTTTGTTATATCAGTAAATAACTGGACTATTTAATAGCCTTAGCATTTACACAATGATTTTTAAAAATTTTACTCTTATCATATGTGCAAACTAATTTCAGCATAGTAAAACTTACTGTCTCACAGGACGTGATTAAAAGCTAACCCGATAAAAATGATTTGAAGAATCAAAATATATGACAAATACTTATGAGTGCTAAAGAGAAAACAACATGAAAGTCAGAAAAAGGAGAAACTTGGAGAAAAAGTACAATTTTAAATGGGATGAAATAGGTCTCAAAGAGATAACATTCAAAAATCAATAGATGAGGGGGGAGGAGGGGATAGATATATACATACATAATGAGTGCCATGCGCACCATCTGGGGAATGGACACGCTTGAAGCTCTGACTGCGGGGGGTGGGGAGGCAAGGGAAATGTAACCTAAACATTTGCACCCCCATAATATGCAGAAATTAAAAAAAAAAGGAAAAAAATCAATTGATCAATCCCTGGCTAAAAGCAACCCATTGAGAAACAACAGCAAGTGCAAAGGCCCTACGGCAGAAGCTACTTCGTGTATTCTAGAGACAAAGAGGAAGTCAATGCAGATAAAGTGCAGTAAGCAAGTACATCCCAAATTATAGGAGGCAAGTTCATAGTTGTAAGGACAGGGGCAGGAGAGTATATATGTGGTGTCTTGTAGGCTATTATATGGAATATGGATTTTGGCTTTGAGACAGGTGGTTAACTATTTGAGGATTTTTAACAGATTAAATGTTCAATTTGAGATATTTGTCATGGATAATTCCAAGATTTTTGGAAAAGTTTGTCCAAAATAAATGAAAGATAAGATAGAGTATGTGCATATAGATGGGAAAAGGAATAGAAACGAGAAGAAATGATTAAATTATGGGATATATGTGGAATGATTAGCAAAATGTCTAGGATATAAAGAAGCACAAATATTATGCTTGTGTAAATGAAAATGCATATAAACATGAATGTCAATCTAGTCCATTGTAAAATTGATGAGCACCCTGAAAAAAGCAAGTAACAAATTTCAACAAGCACTAAATACATCATTTTCAAAGAAGTGGTCAAATAATATATGTCTCCAGATAAAGTCATCTAGACTCAGGTAGACATTTTTTATCTTCTCATCTTTATTTGAAATTTAGAAATTCTAGTTCTAATTTCTACAAGTGTCCCTTCCTTAAAACATGTTTATTGATATAGGTTGATACCCTCTTCTGTATATCTATATATAAAACATATATACCAATATTTTATTTGTATGTGAACAAACCAACAAATTATATGATTCTATCTTTAAATTGCCAAAAAGGCAGCAATGAAGTTTAAAGAAGTTAGATGTTTATCTACTTATTTTCTTTTGTTATGTTTTTAATTGGCAATAGTTGTATATATTCATGGGACGTCATGTGATGTTTTGATACATGTATACATGGTGAAATGATCAAATCAGACTAATTAACATATATATCATCTCACATATTTATCATTTCTTTGTGGTTAGAACATTTAAAATCCAATTTATTAGCAATTTTGAAATATAAAATAAGTTATGAACTATAGTCACTATGCTGGGTAATAAATCACCAGAATTTATTTTTCTTATTTTTTTCTTCTTTTTTCTCATCCCATTCACGCTCCATCAAAACAGAATTTATTTTTCCACAGAATAGTAATGAAAGTTCATTACGCATTCTTTGTACACACACCCTAAAACAAAATCAAGTATTTAAATACATGGAGATTGGGAATGGCAGCAGCCTTATATCACATATAAAGACTGTAAGAATGATGGGAACAAAATTAAAAGATGATATGAGAACTTGACCGTGACATTGCTATTAATGTTTAGCATGATGCAGAATTCAAAGAAGAGTTTGATAGGCTCTATTATTTTCAGCTGAGTTGGAAGAGCTTGGGCATATTGTCTGGTATGGTCACAAAAACCACAAAATCGGAAAAGAGAAAAAAAAAAAGACTAGTGAAGTTTAAGCACGTTACATACTTTTCGAGTTTTAGGAAATAATATAGACAAGATAAATAAGAAAAAGAGCATAAAAATAGCCTATTTATATTACTGTTTCACAATTACAAATCCGGATAGAGCTGTCTGTGCATAAATAAGTCAAGAAAGTGAAACTATCTACAAAAATAAAACATGCTAACTTTACTTAATTGGTCAGAAAAGTAGCATGCTAAAGAGAGTAGAATTGCATACTTTAAGAGAAGATACTAAGCAAGAAAAAGAAAAACATACTTTGTACTTTCAAGGAAACTGAAGCAAATACTAGAAGTATTGTGGATTAAACAAAGCTTCATGTTGTGTTCTAGATTTAGAGATTGACAGAAGCACTTTTATTAATAATTTGAATCAGTTTTGTTATAAAATGCTACAACAGAAAGACAATGAATTGTTCATGAATATAAAAATTTGTGCTGAGTTTTTATTGTATACAACAAAAAGATTGAATTGGGAGAAATAAAGAGCAAAATAACCCAACAAGTTATTTTAAATTTAGCTAAATCTGAAATGATTAACAATAGGTAAAATCTGTGAAACATTATCAATCCTGTTTTATGACTTTCTACAATAATCTTAAGCATGTTCAGAGATGTTAACATCTACAGAATAACGTTTCACATTGGTAAACATGGTGTATGTCATAAAATTATTTGACATGGTCCAGAGCCCATTACGAGTGATGCCACAAGCAATAAAATTTATTTTACTCATGATAAAGGAAACAGCATAGTCACATGTAATTTTCTTGAATCTTTTACTTCTCCCTAATTGTTTTAAAAATAGGATTTTTGTTTAGCTCTCTGAAACGTATCACATAGCTTTCTTGTCAGCACAGAGAAAAAATTTAAAACATAGTACCTGACAAAATAAATTAATTTTTAGTTCCAGGTGAATCTTTTAATGATTTTTTAAAATGGAATCTCCACCATAAAGGAAAACAGAATTATTTAATTGTATTTTGCCCTCAAACTGGGTCTATTATTATTTGATTTTTTTTACTGTGAAACTGGAAATACACATAATATGACACACAAATAATGGGAAAAATGTGACCGGCAAAGTGAATGACAGAATTGAGGAGAAACTAAAAGCATACCTTAATTTTTAGATTGAATCACCGATTTTCAGATCAAGAAAAATTCTCTTCAATAAGATTGATCATGAGACTTAGCCTAGGGAAGGTATATTAAATATCAAATTTAAAGAACTTCCTCTGCTAGCATTCAGGTAAAGAATATAAAGTTTACCTCAAAGTTTTCTTTAGAAGCTTTAGGTGTTAGAATACCAGAAAAAAAAAATTCTCTAAATGAAATAAGCAACTAATAAAACTAATATTAATAGTAAATTTTGCCAATGTAAAGTTAATGCACAAAATTTAATCGAATTCCTATATCCTAAAACATTATCAAATATATAAATATATCATAAGGTGATTCACAGGACAGTAGTTTTGAGGTTGAGTAAATACTGCCCCAAAATACTGCATGTGAGGCAAAAGGTCAGAATAACCAACAGCTAAGATCTCGCATTAATATGTAACCTATTATTGGTTACATATTTATCTGTGACTAGAACAGCAAAATGTGTTTAACCAGGCTAACTATGATGTTGTTTTCTAAAGATCAGAAATAGATTTTCCCAGTCATAAATGCACTTCCTTAAATAAGTAAACATAATCAACTTTTGCCTCCATTTTGTCTCCATTTACGTATTTCTGAAATAAAATTCTGGAAAACCCACCCATGAAATCCCAGTAAGCCTTATCTTATAAAATATGGTATTGTGGACACTACACAAAAGTATTTCATTTTTCTTATCCAATTCCCCTAAAGTTTCTGGCCAATGTCTCAGAATATCTACTATGTAGATTTCAGGTGCTGGCACAATTCTGCCCTCAAGGTGTAGGTATGGATGGCCATGAGTTCCAGATAACAAGAATAATAGCAGCTTGAAGATTAGTTTTCATATCCAGACTTGGACATCTCCTATAGTATGTGTCATTTAGGATACTTTTGATCAAGTACCAGGAAAGCAAAAATGATTAAAAAAAAAAGTCTTAAACTAAGGTAAATTTATGATTTCAATGAATGGAAAGATTGAAAAGGAAGGCAATTTTAGGGTTAATTAACTAAGGAGCTCAACAACATTATCAAGGAGTATTATCAACATTGTCAAGGACAGAAAATGTCAATTATTCCCCTCTGCCATCATCAGCATGCTAGCTCCTGTTCAAGTTTGACCTCTCGTGTTTATAAAATGAACAAAGCAATTTCAATAATTCAATCTTCATAAAGAAAAATCTAAAGCCACAGAAGAGAACATGTTCTTTCTACATTTCCCTTTTTCAGAGAAGAGAAAACTTTTTTAGAAGTCTCTCACATTCCAGTAGATTATTTCAAGAATTAACAATGCCTGTCAAAAATCTACAGAGATATGCAAAATGCCTGTGGGTTATCAATAAAATGAGAGCATAAGAGGTATGTGTGTAATATGCTCTTAAATTAGGGTAACAGCAATTTTTATCCATTGAGATATTTTTAAATATGAAAAGATTGAATGTACCCAAAACAATATTTTGGGCCTTTTGTTACATTGACAAGAGCAAAGAAATTCATTCTTTGCAGTTGACATTTCTAACTCCTATCGTGAATTCTTGTTTCATAATGGTATTTTAAAAGGATGTCAGTTTTAAGTTATCCTTTGTTGATTTAATTCAAAGTGCTAAGCACTTCTTTTTTGTATTTGTTTTTGTCTTCTTTACGTATGACACTTTTTGCTGCTATAGATGATATGTTTTGTGCATCCAAAATGAAAAAAAAAACACAAAAGTTGGTGAATCACTTATTATAAATAGTCTATCTTTCAAAATTAGACTCCATGTATTAAATCTTTTTAGGTGAACTTATATAACACTGGATTTCTCATTCAATTATAGTATTTAATTTTATGAATTATATATTTGGTTAACATCTAAGAAACAGTTCAAATCTAGCAGCTTCTGGTGTGAAATTTGGATGGTCAGTCCTGTCTACAAATTCACAAGTTTCTTCTTGTAATATTTAAATAGTCCTTAAACTATAGATTTTTAACAGTATTATTTTTTAGGAGAATCAAGGAACACTAAGTACTAATAATAGATGATAATAGCAACATATTACATGCTTACAATGTAATAATGTATGTTCCTCTAAGTGCTTCATGTGAATCATCTCAAATAATCTTTCTCAAACATAAATGCAATGGATATTATTTTATGCATTTTGCTTACCTGGTATGGTGTTATGGACTTCCCTAGAGTCATGCAAAGTGGTTCTGTTCCCTGAAGGATTTCCCTCCCCTAGTGTCCTTCAGGGATATCCCAGGAAGGAGATGCAGTGTGCAGCTCTCCACTTCCAAGGGGGTGTAGGAACCAAGAGCAAACCAGGCTCAAGTTTTATCTTCCTCTGTCAACTAATCATGGAGAATTCCTAATGAAGCCATAGGTATGGTCTGGGAGAGAAAAGATAATGAAGCAGGGGTAGTGGACATTGGTCAATTTACTATTCGAGCATGCATCTTACCTATGCCTTCAGGCCAGCTTGAGTCCTTTCATTTGATAGTGAAGTGTCGCTGTGCATGCTCATATCTATGGCTTAATTAATCAGACGACACCCTGTTCGTGATGAGCAATTCATCTTTCAGTCTCCACTGAGGCCCAGTAGCAACCCAAAACCTGTTTCTTAAAACAAAAGCAGTTATCTGCAGAGGATTACAGGGCTTTTCCTCTAAACTGTGATTCAACTATTGGAGTATGCCAAAGACTCCAAACAGTATCTTTCTCCACCACTAACATTTTAAGAACCATTGGATTGGCTGAATCATATGATTCAAGTGGTAAAGTATTTTAAATGGCAGCCTGAGCCTGTTTCACATAGATTCATCTCTTTTTCTATGCCCCACTCACAGCTAGCAGCTTACTCAGGTTACTCAGTAAGTGGGCAGAGTAAAACATTCAAATGAGGACTATAATGCCTCTAAAGTCCAGAGAGGATCACTGGACATTGGACTCCCTTTTTGTGTATGTCAGGAGGGGATGGATGCAATACCTTATTCTTTCCCCTAAAAGAGATATCTCATCATAGTCCACAACACCAGACCCCCAACAAATTTTACTGAAGTGAAAGGCCCCTGAATTTTTGTGAGATTTATTTCTTACCCTCTGACATACAAACTTCATGTAAATAGCTCCAGAGGTAGTTGCTATTTTCTGGTCACTAAGTCTAATCAGCATAACATCGTCAATGAAATGGACCAGTGTGATGTCTTGCGGAAGGGAAAATTGATCAAGGTCTCTGTAAAATGAATTGTTACATAGGGCTGTGAAGTTGAAATACCACTAAGGGAGGAGGATGTACATGTACTGCTGGCCTTGCCACATGAAGAAAACAACTACATCTTGTGGTGTTTACCAAGAGATAGAAAGAAGAAAAAGGGGACACAGAGAAGCATTTGTCAAACAAATCATTGCATGCCCGCATGGGGGGATGTGTCAATTTGCCTAAATAACAAAATCCACATCTGGAACTGCAGTTGCATTTAAAGTCACCTGAATAAATTCACAGTAATTCACTATTATTTTCCAAGACCCCCCCCCCTTTTTTTTTCTTTTCTGCACAGGCCAAATAGGCAAGTTAAGTGAGGGATATACTGAGAATAATCATCCCTGCATCTTTCAAGTCTTTAATGCACTAGTTTATATATTCCATTCAGGAATGCAGTATTGGTTTTAATTTACTATTTCGTAGGTAAAGACAATTCCAGGGGTTTCCACATGACATTCCCCACCATAACATCCCTCTCTACAAGTCTGATAAGTAATGTGGAGATTCTGCCAGTTGCTGAGTATGTTGATTCCAATTATGCATTCTGGAACTGGAGAAACACCCATGTGATGGGTTTGAGGACTCAGTATAAAATTCCGTTGACCACTTCACTTTCATAAGCCTTTACTCTGAGTGATGGACCACAGCAATGTCTCCTGGTACCAGCATCAGTTCAGAACCAGTATCCAGTAATCAATGAAAAGTCTGATTATTTCACTTTCCCAAATGCACAGTCAGCTTGCTTAATGGCTATCTGTTCTTTTGGAAAGGCTGAAAAAGATTACCACTATAAATTGTTTGGGGGGACTCAAATTAGTCTTTTGCTCACTAGACCTAAAATTCTTCATGTTATGCAGACTACTTAAAAATTTAGTGTAGCACCCATCTATTTTCCTAGGAACAGTATCATGGGTGATTCCAGCTTAGTGATAGCAGTTTCCAGTGGAATTTCCAACCTAAAAATTTATATTGTACTTTAGCCCCTCAAGAATTAGATTCTAGGTTTAGTTTTTAGAAACATCAGCTTCTGTCAGAGCAGATATAGTTTTCATTTCATGTATGTGGAGGTTGAGCTCAGAATATGAATCCCTGAGCTCATTCTTTTCTTTCCTCATTTTGTCCTGCTCAGGTAGGAGCAACCAGCCAATCTCATTATACTCACAAGTATGACAAAAATGTTGTAAGGTATCAAATCCATGACCACTCAGCACCTCATCTCTTATAAATTTTGATTAAGAGTATCCAACAGATACTCCTAAGAATATTTTATGTATTGCTATTGCCACATAACACCATGGACTACTAACTTTCTCTTTCCCAGTAAAAATAGAATCATTAGTGCCTCTAAATCTAATCATGTAAAAAAACAATTCTGTGTCATATGGAGCCAATTCAAAAAGTCATCCTTAAAATTCTGTTTTTTCTAGAACTACTCTCAGTACCAAAATCTGTTTCAGTCAGGGTTCTCCAGAGAACCAGAACTAGTAAGAGATATACACTAAGATTTTTTTTTTTTTTCCAAGAGACTGACTTACACAATGGTGGGAGGTAAATAGTTGAGTCTGAAATTAATAGGCAGACCATCAGGAGGGACATGCTGTATCTCCTGGACTTATGTAGAAGCTAGTGCCCATGGTGGAATTTCTTCTCCTTTAAGAAAGCCTCACCTCTGCTTTTAAGGCCTTTCCACTGATTAAATCAGGTTCACCCAGATTATCTAGGATAATATTCCTTACTTAAACTGATAATGATTACCTGATTATAGAGTTTAATCACATCTATAAAATATACCTTCAAATCAACATCTAAGTTAGTATCTGATTAAATAACTGGGAATTGTTTCCTACACAACTTGATGCATAAAAATGACCACGACATTAACAAAATGGAATTGCGTGTAGTTTATAGTCAGAGGTCATTTCCTTCAGGAAATAAAGAATTTCTATTCCCTTCTAAGGAGTTTGGGTTGTATCCTATGAAAGATGAGGTGCTGCTGAAAAATTTTAGACAGGAAAATTGCCAAGATTTGAGCTCATTTTATCGTGATAACTTTGGGCCCATTGTGAGTTATGCCATAAGACTTCTCTGATAAAGGTCTTGAAGTACAGATATGGGAGTCATCAGAATAGAAATGGTAGGAGGTATATGCCATGAGAATGGGTAATATCATTCATGAATCTGTTTAATTATGGTTATATTTAAAATCTCATTTCTTGAGTGCTTAGAATATGTCAAAAGCTACATTAAAAATAAATAATAGTAGCATGATAAAAATACTGCTCTTGCCTATAGGACCTGATAGTGCAGAGGTACTAAACTTGTAAAGAGAAAACTCTAAATATCAATCAACAGCTGTGAATATGTAGTGATTGAGATACGGAGTAATACGAGTGTGGTGGAAGGATGTCGGTGTGAAGTGGACAGGAAAAGTTCCAGAAGCAAGACTAATACACTGAATATGGTAAGAGAGCCTAGGGCAAGAACACTCTTTTTTAACAAAATGGACAAAGTCAAAGAAATTAAAATTCAATATTGAGCTTGAATGCCCAGGGGAAGTGAGAAAAACTCATAGAGAATAGTGTTACAGAAACTAAGAAAGGTCATTTTGAAGAATGAATTAATAGACCACAGATTAAATAGTGCAGCAAGGTCAAGTGAGACTTATTAGAAATGTAAAGGATAGAAGTCTTACCATGGTAGATTGAGGAGTGAGTGGGAGGTCAGAAAATGACAATAGTATTTGCAGATTATAGAAGCCTGGCTTTAAAACAAACTATGTTAGGTTGTTAGAGGAGAATAAAGACATGGGCTGTTTTTGTGTTGTTTGTGAATGGTAATGTAGCATATTTTAGGAAAGGGAAAAATAATTCAGTGGTTTGTAAGAGATTAAAGGAGCAGGAAATGACACAACTTCTAGAACATAAGATCACAAGGGCATGGGCTTTCTATTTGTTTGATTTGCTTCTGTATCACATGCATAGTAGTTAATCAAAAATATTTGCAGAATGAATGAATAAGTTAGACAAATCAATAAAAATTGAGAGGTAATAAGCTTCTATGCCCAAAAATGGCTGAAGGGAGAAAATTTTCATGACATTATACAAGAAGACCAATTCATCCATGTAAGAGAATGGACAAAAAATTATGTTTGTAGTATTTACTCATTTGCTATATTCTGGTATATTTTCTAATTTAATTTGGCCCTATAAAACTTCCTTTATTGAAATACTATTTTCCCACAATCACAAAATGTAAAACTGAAGTTCAGAGAATTTAACAAACTGGAGAATCCAGAAATGTGAATCAAGGTCATTCTAATTTCATAATCTTTATACTAGATGATAAATATAAATTATACTATATGTTCTATATTGTTTTTCCTTTATTCTTTTAGTAGAAAAAATAGAAAATCTATTGTTATTGTTAATGAAGTAAGATCAAATTATACTTGTGTCTACATATTTTCTGGTTTTAAGGATGTAATATGGAATTACTCAGGTATATATTAATATGTTCAATAATATTACATATCATGCTTCACATATTGGTCCATCCAGCCCTTCTTCAGAGGTGGCTTCTCCAACCTTCACACTTGGGTAGGTAACTCTCTTACATGGCCCATAGCACAAATTTTTGAAAAAATTGTCTTAGATGAGAAACTAAGCTTCTCCTCCCTTGTGTTTTAGATGCAGTTTCTTTGAATGATGAGCCAAGACAAGGCATAAGTGCAATTGATTTCTTGGGTAGAACATTTGCCAAACAGAGAGAGACAGAGAGAGAGAGAGAGATGGGGGTGAAGAAAGATGGTTGGCAAATGCACTGGCAAGGACTTCACCACAACCTGTGGAGAGGTTTAGCTAGTAGCTGCACAAGAGTTGTCTCTCTATCAGGTGGATATCTTCCAAGCAGCCATACAAAAAACTGTTTCCAAATTGTCTGCCATAGAGATAAAAAAGGAAAAATCCGTCTGCTATTTCCTCCCCACCTCCACGTGGCATTCACCTCCATCACATACCAGAAAGCTTTGCCTGTTCACTTTTACAGCTTCTGGAGAAGTCGGCTTTCATGTTATTAAGTGATAGTTTACCCAAATTCCAGATCCAGAAGTCTATTCCCTCAGATGGTAGAATCATGTGGACTAGCATAGTGGCCTGTGCTACTTATTCAGGACAGAGAAAGAGAGAGAGTGGGGATTGGGGAGAAAGACCGGGGGAGAGAGAAGCAACATGATGTAGGAGATAAATAATGTCCAGTGAAAACAAGGAAAGGAAGAACATATGCACAATATAATTTGTCTCACTTGTTTCAGAAAAAGTCCTACTTTCTTTGTATTTCTCTATGCAGAAGAAATATAAGGAAGAGGCACAGGTGAATAGGCTTCTATTCTCCTTGCTACAAAAGAAAGTATACTACCAGCTTCCAGAGAACAAAAGCACTAAGCAGATGCGATTACTATACGAGGTTTTATTTATAAATTCAGTGCTAACTTATTTCCAGCTTGCCCATTAAAAAAGAAGAAATGGCTCTGTGGGGATATAGGATTACTTACAAAATGTATTCTAAAATAATTTTACTTCACAAAAACAAAATGTGTTTAAATTATTTGAATACCATAAAGAGACAGAGGGACAATCAAGAATTTCTCTTGATGATGATCTTAGATCTAGCCTATCTTTTTCAATGTTCTGTGGACAAAAAGACCTTAGAAGAAAACCAGTGCTGCCAAGTCACAATTCATGAGTGAATATTAGATATGCATTCACCCTCAACCATATTTATCTTGAAGGTGAGAATCCTGAGACCATCAGAATGTTTTGCCTTATTAACAGGGTAAAAGAATAGGGATAAGGAAAAATAAATATCACATCCTTATTTTTAATGGCACCTAATAGATAAAGACTTTTATAAATTTCTTGCTCTTGTGTAATTTAAATGGACCTTAAGGCTGAGTAAGAGATGATTAAAATAATAGTTTTAATAACTCTTGCTATCTAAAGAGTTACTTGCACAAGATGGCTCTCCACACTTTTCTCAGGTAGTAGACTCTGTGCTTTCTGATTTGAGGAAAGAGTTATGGGAAACAGAGACTTGACAGCTGTCAAGTTCTTTGTCCAAATTTAATCAGGAATCAGCCAGAGAGGAATGTCCTAATCCATCAACACCTGCTTGGGATAAGCAGTAAACCCATCAGAGACAGAGCCAAGTATAGTGATTTAATTAATTGAAAGGCTTTTGGCAACTTATCAACATGTGGTGCTTCAGAGTAATTTTCAGTATCAACTAATGTGGAGCAGAATCGATGAATAAGTGTCTCAAAACTCTATGTTTAATTTATTAGAAAGTTATTTTTAAGAATACTAATTAATTTGAAAAGATTTCAGAGTACCAGGAAAAGATACACAAGAATATCTTATTTTTTGTTTTAAATTGGTATTTACTATTTCCTACAACTTTTAGATGGTAAAATTTTATAAATATTCATAGTCTGATGCAGAACTATACTTCGGTATGAGTGACATTTTATACTGCTAACATGGTGCTGTTTAAATTGATGTGTGGGTGTTCCAAGATGAAGATGTATTTATAGCTATTGTTCTGAAATGCATATGTAATAGCCTAAAGACAATTATTTCACAATTAGATCTCAAATCAAAGTCATGATTTAGTCTTATTTTTTCCCCACATACCAACTTGTCCTGTCATGTTAGACAAATCCATATCTCTCATTTAGTCCCTTGTTTTACTTACACAATTATTCAAATACTTATTTCATAATTTCTTTCCCATACAGACCAATGTATTAATCTCCCCTCTTTATCCCTCACCTTTGGTCACTGCACTCTTAGTCTAGCCAACTTAGATTTTGTTAATATGTTACATTTTTTCCAACTCCTTCTCCCCTAGATTCAATAGATTAAAAATATATACCTTAATACCATATCTTTTGATAGACTATCCATATGTAAAGATTAATTTAAAACACTTTCTTCTCCAAAAAGACTTTCTTAATCTGATCAAACAGAATCTAATGCCTTCCTTTTTTGAAATCCACATAAGAATATGGTCTTCTCTTTTGGTTTGTGGTTTCCATTTTTGCTTGTTTGTTTCATTTATTTGCTTTTTATTTTTATTTTTTATTGGGGGTAGGTGGGTGGGGATTTTAAACATATGTGCTAAATGGTATTGTTTTCCATTATGACATTGTAGTCCTTGAAGACCAAGAATATTTTAGGCTTTTTTTTTTTTTTGGTGGGGGGGGGCGGTTGTTGGTTTGTTTGTTTTGCTATTCAGCTTTAATTCCCCATAACCTAGTATTGTGCATTGAACTAACCATTTTATTAAGTTATAAAAACCCTTTAAGGCATATGCTTGCAAATTCATTGTTACTTAGAGTGACACAAACTTCAAAACTCTTAGATATTGATCTCTAGCTTTGAAAACTGCCTTTCTCTAAATAATATTCACATGAGTATTTTGGACATCCAATATATAGCCATGATGGTTTCAAATACCCCCACCACACCAGCCCAAATTTTTGTTCTTCCAAATTTAGCTGTTAATTAAAAAATTATTGCAGCCATACACCTAAAAATCATCCTTCATGTCCCCTCCTCTCTATAACCAACTTACTCAACATTATTATTTATTTTCTTTTACTATTTCTGTATTTTATATTGCAGGAATGACTATGAATGTGTGGAATCCAGTCATAAATGGGAAAATTTAAAGCATATTATCAATCTAATTTCTCTTGCATAATGTCTTTGTTTCCTTTTTCTGCATAGATTTTCACTTATTTAAAAATTCTGATTCTTTCTGCCACCCAGTCAGAAGTCTTCACTCACATCTGTAAAAAGAAATGAAACTACACAAAACATTTGACATGTATCTGCTCAACTTTTAGACTTCTTTCTCTTTAAGCCCATTATGACTCCTTATATTGCTTTGAAGAATAATTAGAGTTTTAATCCTTTCCAAATTCAGTCATTATTTACCTCTTTTTCTCATCCCCACCTTCCCTACTATCTCTCCCAGTGTCTTGTTTTCTTGAATGTTTTTCCTTTTACATTGTCAAACATTCCAGTCATTAAGTCCTTCCTATAAACATAAAAATGAGCTAATTTTTTCTAATAAACTTTGCTTTCATCTCTCTTACCATTATGCTATAATCATCCAAAATATCACTTCTATTATTAGTTTAAACAAACATTTATCTTTTACTCAATTATGACTAAAAATATTTTTTAAAGGTTTTTTTTCCTTCATTTATTTCTTGTTTGATGTTCTTCTTTCTTTAGGTAGATTGTAGTTTCTGACTGATATCAAATTTACTCTGGCTATGGAAAATCCTTTAACAATTCTTACAGCACTTGTCTTATGTTGATAAATTGACCAATTTTGATTTTCCAAGAGAGTCTTTATTTCTACTTCAATGTTGAAAGATAATGTCACTGTTTATAGAATTCTAGGCTGATATTTTTTTCTTTTAAATATTTTAGTTTACTCTCTTCTAGTTTGTGTATTTTCTGATGTGAAGACAGAGATTTCAAATTTCTCTAATGTCCTTCTTTTTGTATCCACTCATATCTTTCCCAAGCACTCCCCACAAGAAGGAGTTGGTGTCTTGAAGCCCTTTCAACTATAATCCAGTATTAGTATACCAGAGCCCTGTTGTGTGGTGCAACAGTGTGCTGAAGGGTGAATATTCTATCTTATTCCAGTTAAATCTCAATCTTTTAGTGAGTTTGTGCCTCTTGTCTGTAACCTTCACAAGTGTTTCTTCCTGATGGCTTTCACCTCACTCCCACCTTAGATGAAGCAGAAAGGCTAGAAGGGACTGGAGGGAGAGGAATATGCTATGTTTCATGACTCTGGGATCATGCTTTGGGAAAGGGTTTTTTAAATGGAGAAGTTTCTGAACAGATTTTACAAGGACTGGTCTTTCCCTCACCTACCATACCCTCGTGGGGGGTTGGGGGGGGTTCTTTTCTGGCTCTCTACCTTGAGAACCTGGCTGACTTCTTAAGGTAAAGTCCATGAAAGTGTGGTTGCCCCAGCAAGACTAAAGATCCCCACAGTTTCTCACCTTTACCCTCATCCATACTGAGCCTCCATTAATTCATCAAAATTACCATTTAAGTACTCCTAATAGTTCATTCTTCTAGTGGCTTCTGCTCTAGTCAAGCAGACCTCTGCTGTAACTATCTGGATTCATCTGTCTCTCCAGTGATTTGTCCTGGGACTTCAGTTCTCTGATGGGTCCAAGGAATTTTGTTGATTTTCAGTTTGTGCTGTTTTTGCTGTTGTTGTTTTCCACTGTTGTAAGGATGGATATGCCATCTTTCAAGTTCTTTACATATTGTAGCTGGAACCAAAGGTCCCTTACATTATTTCTTCTTTTTATAGAAGTCTTTCTTGACCACCTTGCTTCTCCTTATAGCTAGTCATTGTCTTCCATTCACAACCAAATTTTAGAAAAGTTGTTTATATTTTTTATCTCTACTTTCACATCTACTATTCACAAATTTCCTTCCATTTCCTTTTACGTTCAATATTTTATTCAGATTTCTTTCACAAAGTTTCAATTACTATTTTATTGCAAACGTTTCAATTTTCTTGGATATCAAATCTATATCTCTAAGCCAACAAATCACTATCCAATATAAATCCATATTTATAAATATAAATTGAATACCTATAAGTTCATAGTAATTCCTCAAACTTAATATATGTTATGTTTATTATCTTCTCCTACTGTCTCTTTTTTCTACAGTTGTGGTACTTACCAGATAGGCAAGCCAGAGCTATAGGAATCATTTTCAACTTCTTGGTCTCTTCAAACTTCTTTACTTATTTAATCCTTTTGTCAACTCTACTTCTTAAATATCCCTCATATTTACCCTCTCTATCAATCCTAGGTTCCCTGCACTAGGTGAGGCTTTCAGCACTCCAATTCATCGATCCAATAAGTCCCTAAGTGTTCTTCTTTTTCTCATGTCAGACTTTTCAATTCCTACCCCATGATCACTTCAATATTTTCTTTCTAAGAGGTGAATGAGAACATATTGTTTTTCTCTGTAAAATACTTATAACATCAACTTGCATGTACATCTCAAGTGTTTGAACATGTAATGCCAGAAACTTATTTATTTCATTCCTTTCTTAGCTAAGATTTCCCAGATTTCTCTAATATGCATGCTGTATTTCAGTTTTACTAAATTTGTACTCAAAATTACACACTATCATGATTCTATGATCTTTAAGTTTAAGATATAAGAAATAACACTCCACTTCATTTCCCAATTTAAAAACAAATTACTTTAAACTATAGCTCCAAACCTTCCTCCCTTGTGAAAGGGACTGATATTATGTAGAGCTTTCTAGTCATATCTATATGTGCGTGCATGTGTGTGCGTGTGCGTGTGCGTGTGTGTGTGTGTGTGTGTGTGTGTGTGTGGCATACAGTTGGCTGCATGGTAAATGTTGCTATATCACATGGCAATCTATGATTGTAATTCTTGAAAGTAGCATATTATTATCTATGGTTGCACTAAGATGTGGCAGCTGAGCTAGGAAACATCTCAACATCTTCTTCAGTTTCATGCCTGGCTGTTGATTTGGGGAATAAGCAGGGTCCCCTGTAGGGACCAGTGTTTAGATTATATAAATGTAGCTCTACCTGTGACCAGGGATTTCTTGGAGCATGATGGCCTGGTGTGAAAGTTGAGGATATCACACTTTCTTACCTGGTCTTATATGTCATAGATCATCCCTTCTACTACAATCTGTTAGAACTGAGTAACTACTTCAATCTCATATTCAAAGGGAGGTAAATTAGATTCTAACTCTTAAAAATGAGAAGTGTCTGAGACTTTGTGTATTAATTTTAAATCGTCCACCATACATTTTATACCATTTTTGTATATATATTCATCTCATTATATCTAAGTTAATCTAATGGTGTTCTCCAGAATCTTCTATTTACCATCTATTTATTGCACAATGCTGTCAATCAATGTTTCCCAAATCCTGTTATGTTCCCTCATGCTCTTTTGTAATGTGGAATGGATCACTGATTATTCATGCACTTAATATGAATACTTGACTTTGCCATTTATATTTGTCTATAAGTTTTCCCCTCTTCAGTTAATGACATTTTTTGTTTGTGCTTAAATTTAATTTCTAATGGACATTTCTAGTAATTCTATTCCCAAAGAGTTGCTGACTTTATGTAATTTTATTTTGATACACACTTCATTCTCTCTTGGCTGCTTAACCTTTTTCTCTACTCCAATTTTCAATTTTCTCTTCACCATGGTATTCTCTGAAAGACAATTGTAAATTAACATCACAAGTTGGCATTTTGGAATAGTTTAAGTAGGATTTGTGTTAGTTATTCTTTGAATACTTGGTATACTTCAGCAGTGACACCATCAGATCCTAGGCTTTTCTTTGATGAGAGACTTTTATTACTGCTTCTATGTCATTACTTGTTACTGCTTTATTCAGGTTTTGGATTTTTTCTTGATTCAATTCTTGGTAGGTCTTATGTGTCTGGGAATTTATCCATTTCTTCTAGGTTTTCCAATTTATTGGCATACAGTTTCTCATAGTAGTCTCTAAGGATTCTTTGGATTTCCTCAGTACCATTTGTAATGTCTCCTTTTTCATCTCTGATTTTATTAATTCGGGTCTTCTCCATTTTTTTCTTAGTCTGGTGAAAAGTGTGTGAATTTTATTTATCTTTGCAAAAAACAACTTTTGTTGATCTTTTGTGGATTTTTTTGTGTTTCCGATTTACTTATTTCTGCTCTGATTTCATTAATTCTTTTCTTCAACCAATTTTGCTTTAAGTTCGCTCTTGTTTTTCTAGTTCTTTAAGATGCATCTGTACATTGTTTATTTAAAGTTTTTCTACTTTTTTGATGTAGGAACTTATTGCTCTAAATTTTACTCATATTATTGCTTTTTTTGTATCCCATATGTTTTGATATGTTGTGTTTTCATTTTCAATTGTTTCAATAAATTTTTAAATTTCCTTCTTAATTTCTCTCTTGGCCCACTGTTCATTCAGATTGTTTATTTTCTGTGTGTTTGTATAGTTTTCAGTGTTCCTCTTGTTATTGATTTCTAGTTTTTCTTCCAGCATATTATGGGGGTACAAATATTTAGGTTATATATATTGCCTTTGGCCCATTGTCATCAGAGATAATATTTGATAAGATTTCAATTTTTTTGAATTTTAATACATATTTTGTAGCCTAACATACAATCTATCCTTGAGAATGATCCATGAACTGAGGAGAAGAACATGTATTCAATAGCTGTTGGATGAAATGTTCTATAAATATCTATTAGGTCCATTGGGCCTGTAGTGCAGAGTAAGTCCAATGTTTCCTTGTTGATTTTCTGTCTGGATGATCTCTACAATACAGATAGTTGAGGGTTGAGGTCTCCAGTGATTATTGTATTGGGGTCTGTTTCTCTCTTTAGCTCTAATAAAATTTGTTTTATATAGCCAGGCATTCCAGTGGTGGGTGCATATATATTCAGGCACAAATTTTCTACATTCTAATTAAATTAAATTTAGGCCCATTTTCATGGGTATTCTTTCAGGCTCATCTTTGAGGTTTGTTCTGACCCAAAGAGGGGCTATTATCAGCAATCTCTTTCTTTGGTTCTCTCTGGTTAACTTGTAGCTTTTGTAAAGATTAGCCTATTAGTTATTGAAGTTACCAGCCTACGCACCATTGTGTCCTAAAATGGCATTAGGCTTAATCTTTCCCAAACTCTGTTCCAAACAAGTGTAGTTCTTTGGGAGATAGATTCAGAGGCTCCACCTGGGCAAAAACGTTGTGTCACTTTTTCATACCTGGGCAGAGATACAGTGGCCCAATTCTCTTGGAATGACACTTCTTCTGTATGAGTATGGTACATAGCAAGGGCAGTAGTCTATGGTCTTTTGGGCTTTTCTCTCCAAGAATGGAACCCCAACCCTACATCAAGCTATAGTGAGAGATGTTTGGGTTCCCATACTTCAGCCTGCCATGCCTGAAATGAAACTTCCATCCTACAGGTGGGGTTAGGTAGAAGAAGATGGTCCCAGTCTTCTCACCTATTCTTGCCTGGTTGAGAAATGTTGCAATATGAAGCAATTGTGTATAATAAATGCTGATGACCTGTTTCTGTTGGAGAGATACTCTAGTCCTTGACTGGTTTCTGGGGGAGTAGGAAGCCCTGTGTTTTTGTCTGTACCTGCAAAAGTAGAAATTTCTGCATACTGAGCTTGTGGGTAGAGAAGTGGATCACAACTCACATGTCAGAGACTCACTATTCTTCGCAAGATTTGTTTAACTTGCTTTAATAAATGCATTTTTATTTGCTTCATTCCCTTAGGGTAATTTCCACAGATTTATAAATGGTAAAGTTATAAATTTATAATTTTCACTAGTTATATAGTTTCACCAGACAGTATGTCTGCAGAGATCTATATGTCACCATTCCAGAAATTATAAAGCTCTCATAAGATTTAAAAACATGTGGAAACATTTTACTTGTGAAGGGCATTTGCTGATTTTCAAGCATGATGTAAAACTAGAATTTCACTTTGCTTTATTGCTGCATCCATACATGAACACCTGGTATTCTCGATTCTGAATAGCCCTGATACCAGATGGTATGTGAGCTATTATGTGACTCACCTGGAAAATGGTACCCATCTTCCTGTGTTAACTCTTCTAGCTTTTCCCTTCAGTACTTTGTGAAAAGACAAATGTAATTTTATAGACTCTTTCATACTCCTAGGATGAAGGATGTGGATGGTCCCCAATTAATATAAAGAATTTTATGTGATGGAATTTTCATTTCTGAGAAATGAGGTAAACAATACTATTTTAGTTACTGAGTCTTCCTATCAAAGTATCGAATAATTGACTTTATGGCACTGTCTTCAGTCTTTTCAGTATTCCCAAAATCAACATAAAATAATGTGTATTTAGTTTACCGAAATCCTATTTGTAAAATGTAATGGCTAACTCTTTGTATCTCCAGCAGAGCAGAGTCATAAGGTGTAAAATTGTGCTATGTAAACTTAGAGGATACAAATCTAACCACTTCATCATACAGATTGGTAAACTGAGGTTCACAAAGACTACCTACTTTGCCCAAGGTGACATAAATAGTTACTAATTGAATATATGAGCTCATGAATCTGGGTTATGTTTTCTTCCTACTACATTTCCTCCTACCATTCTCTTTCCAAAGAACAAAAATAATTCTATTGCTGCTGTCTTTTTAAAAAATATATAGATGGCATTTGATCTAATTTATGAGCTCCAAGGAATAATCCGTCAGTAAAAGAAAAGAACTATGTAGCTTTATGTGACTACACGTATAGTGATCAATAGCTACTGGAAACTTCCTTTTTTTCACTTTTATTGCCCTGAGTATTACTGAAGAAGTCAAAATATTGTAATTTATTGGAAACAGAGAAGGAACACTTCATTCTCTATCTCTTGGAAGTTTCTGATGGTATACTATATAACTATGATTGGTGAGTTTGGAGAAAGTTTTAGGAACAATTAAATGCCCATATGACACTAATTTTCCTTTTAGGGAATCCGGAGGTAAGAATGTGGCTATAACTATATTTTTCTCACAGATTTATATATAAAGGGAGGGAGACATGGCAGGAACTGTAATAAGTGAATGATATAATTTATTAAATTAAATCATTTGTTGAAATATTTATATAATTCAGTAAAACGCTACCTTCTGTTACCTTCTTTCTTAATCCTAAGAGGGTAAATCCTAATTTTTAGTAAATACTGAATTGAATTTTGGAAAAGTAATAATAAAAATTCAATTCCAAATTGCTCTTGCATACTTCAGTCTTTCTCATATGTGTGTTTAGGCTTTTATCTTTCCAATAGCTCACCATTCAACATTTCATCTATTTTTTTCAGATCAATAAAGTATGTGTTCATGGTATACATTGTGTTTAGAATAACTTTCAACATTAAAAATAATTTTTATTACTTTACAATGCATTCAGTGACTAAAATCCTTTTTATAATAAGATCAGTACAGAAGGTGGAAGTATTTCTTGAAGTCAGAAGCGAATGTGCACCTATTCACCTATAAGAAACAATGGTGATATAGCACCTCTTGTATTCTGGATAGAGCTGGAACCCATTCTACTAAGTGAAGTATCCCAAGAATGGAAAAATAAGCACCACATGTACTCACCAGCAAATTGGTTTCACTGATCAACACCTAAGTGCACATATAAGAACAACATTTATTGGGTGTCGAGCAGGTGGGGGGGGACGAGGGGATGGTTATATACATACATAATGAGTGTGATGTGCACCATCTGGGGAATGGACACGCTTTAAGCTCTGACTAGGGGGGCGGCAAGGGCAACATATGTAACCTAAACATCTGTACCCCCATAATATGCTGAAATAATAATAAAAAAGAAGAAGTGAATGTGAACCACATAAACATGTTACACTAAGGCCAAACTCAAAATGTCCTTTAGCCAAAGTCCCCTTATATAGCCACCTAAATGCTCATGACCATTCTAACAGTATCCAACAGCAGGCAAATGTGATTGTGGGAAAAACATGGACAGAAAGAAATAGCAATGTTAGCTAATTGCAGTTAAAATAGGTTATTTGGGGAAATTTATTAAAAAAAAATACATGCTTATGTAAACATATTAAAGTGCCCTCACTGGCCCATGTAAAGAGGATGGACTGGAAGCTTAATCTTTATTAACTTCCTGGTAAACTTTCTACTGCTCCCATTCTCTCTGAAAACATTGAAAGAAACATTCTGTGGAAGACGAGTTTACAAAACTCTAGGACTTCGGCTTTTTCAATTGTCTCCAATGTTACCATATTCTTTATTTATAGGAATCAATCTTATTTTCAAATAACTATTTTTATATTGTCCATCTTCTAATACATATATAATATCATATCCTATTGTATAATTTATTTGCTTATACTTTCCAATGCCTTTTATTGGTATTGAAATAAATCTAAAGTCCTTATCCTAGTTTACAAATCCCATCAATACAACCAAATTTCCTATCAGTCACATCCCTTATTAAACATTTCAATCACACTAGTCTTATTTATAGTTCTTGAAAAACCTAGACATGCTCCAATGTCCTTGGATTTTTTTTTTTAGTATTTTTTCATCCACTTCCCTTAGAAGCTTTTTGCCAGTATTCATGAAAGAGGCTTCTATTTACAGTTGATATTTATGTCTAACGGTCCTCCTAACAGTTTCCTATAAACACTTCACTGTCATTACTTTTTATTCATTTATACTAATTAGTATTTATTACAATTTGAGATTATCTACAGTTTATTCATTTACTTTTTACATTTCAGTTTTTGTGAAGGCAAGACATTCTCTTTTTTTGACCACCAGACATCTTCCCAGTACCTGCAACAGTGCCTGGAACTTTGGTGATTTTTAGATGAATAAATTGATAAATAGCTATGGATGTTTAGAGGATAGAGGAAGGTGTATCACCTGGATAAATTGTGAAAGGAGAAGTTATCATAGTGGGGAAGACATTAGATTTTATAAGGCAAAGAAAAAGATAAAAAAGCATACAAATAGTAGAGATTGTTAAACAGGTGTGTCAAATTTACTACTTGTTAAAAATAATACAAGAATATCTCAGAGATATTGTGGATTCAGTTCATACAACAGCAATAAAGCAAATATCACAATAAAGTAAGTCAAATGAATATTTTCTCCAGTGTATATAAAATTTATGTTTGCATTTTACTACAGTATATTAGGTGTGAAATGGCATTATGTCTAAAAATATGTACATACCTTAATTAAAAATACTTTATTGCCTAATAAATACAATGACCTGAACTTTAATAAGCAATAATCATTTTGCTGATAGAGAGTCTTGTTTTAATGTTGATGGCTGCTTATTGATCAAATTGGTGGTTGCTGAAGGTTGTGATGGCTTATGAAAATTTCTTAAAATAAGACAAAAAATGAAGTTTGCTACATCAATTGATTCTTCCTTTCATGAAATATTTTTCTGCAGCATGCCATGCTATTTGATAGCATTTTATACACAGTAGAACTTGCTTCAAAATTGCAGTCAATCCTCTCAAATCTTGTTGCTTTATCAACTAATTTTATGTAATATCTCAAATCCTTTGTTGTCATTTCAAAAACCTTCACAGCATCTTCACAAGAAGTAGATTTCATCTCAAGAAACCACTTTCTTTGCTCATCCATAATAAGCAACTCCTCATACATTCAAGATTTAACATCAGATTGCAGAATTCAGCCACATCTTCAAACTCCACTTCTCAATCTAATTCTCTTGCTGTTTCCACCACATCTACAATTACTTCCCCTACTGAAGTCTTGAACTCCTCATCCATGAGGATTGGAATCAATTTCTTCCAAACTCCTGCTAACGTTATTATTTTGACCTCCTTCCATGAATCAGGAATGTTTGTAATGGCATCTAGAATACTTTGTTCAGATTTATCAGAGGAATCCCTATCTATGGCAGCTATAGCCTTATGAAATGCATTTTCTTCAATAGTAAGACTTGAAAGTCAAAATTCCTCCTTGATCCATGGGCTACATTATGGATGTTGTTTTAGCAGGCACAAAAACATTAATCTCCTTGCGCATCTCCATAAGAGCTCTTGGGTGTCAGGTGCATTGTCAATGAGCAGTAATATTTTGAAAGGAATCTTTGTATTCTGAGTAGTAGGTTTCTCCAGTGGTCTTAAAATATTCAGTAAACCATGCTATAAGCAGATGTGCTGTCATCCAGCCTTTGTTGTTCCATTTTTAGAGAATGAGAAAAGTAGATTTAGCATAATTCTTAAGGCCCTAGGATTTTCAGAATTGCAAATGGCATTGGCTTCAACTTAAAGTCACCAGCTGCATTAGCCCCTAACAAGAAAGTCAGCCTGTTTCTGGAAGCTTTATTTTCCCCCTAGAATCCAAAAATCTGACTTTTCTGCATGCAGTAATCTTGTCACCTAAACATAACCTGTTACAAACAAGAGTATTTTTGGTCTAGCTCTTGTGGTTTGGGAGACAGACACATGGGATGAAGCCATCAAGATCATAAATGACAACTCCTATGGAAATGGAGTTGCCATCTTTACCATCAATGGGGCCACTGCTTGCAAATATTCTTACCCAGTGATGGCAGACAGGTTTGTGGACACAAGTTTTAAGAGATTTTTATAGCCATTCACTATTTCTTAAGAAGAGAAAGTAAATAGTGATCAGTCACTGAAATCTGTTTAAAGGTTGTCCCTCAATAAGACAATATAATCATAGCATGCTCTGTATCTTAGATTTAATATTTGCCTGGGGTATAAAAGAGTATAAAAATTGAATATTGATATTATTTAAAAGGCACTTTAATTTTATTGGGAAAATTAGGAAAAATGGAGCAAAAAGTATGTGTGTAGGTAATAGCAGATTTAAAATACCATGCATTTAGGCCATGCATGGTGGCTTACTCCTGTAATCCAAGCACTCTGGGAGGTTGAGGCAGGAGGATGGCTTGAAGTCAGCAGTTTGAGACCATCCTGAGCAAGAATGAGACCCCCTCTCTACTAAAAATAGAAAAAAAATCAGCCAGGTATGGTGACACATGCCTGTAGTCCCAGCTACTTGGGAGGCTGAGGCAGGAGGATCACTTGAGCCCAGGAGTTTGAGGTTGCTGTGAGCTAGGATGATGTCATGTCACTCTAGCCTGGGTGACAGAGCGACTCTGTCTCTAAATTAATTAATTAATTAATTAATATTGTCCCTCTAATCTGTCACAATGCTCTATTTCTTCCTCAGAATTAAAAGTTCATGGGATAAAGGATAAGGTGGAAGATGGATATTTAAAATTAATCTCTGATGCCTTTCTACTTCTAAACAGAGAGTCCTTTGAGTCCTTTACTTAATGTTTGACACAGATTTGTTCTCCTTTAGGTGAGATGGAATGTCCTCATTCCATTGTCGTTGTGAATATTCTCATTTACCAACTCTTGATTTTTCTTCAGGGGAGACACCCATTTTTGTGGCAAACAGGTAACTTTTGAGTTAAAAATTTTATTTTCCTTTAAGATACTTTCTTGACTATATTCTGAAGCAAGAATTCTGCAAGGAAGGGCCTGCCAGAAGCATCTGTGGGGTCATGTTTTTCATCAGTGGTTCTCAGAAGCTCCCTATGCCAGACTCTTGTGATCCTTTCAAAATATTGGGTAACACCAGTTCATGGGAAGAGTCTGATATTGGAACTTGCTGGACAATGAAGGTTTGATCTTGAACTTACTTTCATGACCAAATTCCTTTGTTTCTCCACTGTCAGAAACAACATAGTCTAGAACCAGAGGCCTAGAATTCTGGCTGTATTTCCTAGGAACAAAACCCTCTATTTTTGTAAAGAGCAATCTCATGACTTTCTGCTCCCAGGTTAATCTCCAATATTCACATTTCTTTGAATACTTGTCAGTTTCTAAGCCTCTGTAAGATCCTATTTCTCACTATTTGTGCTGTGCTCTCTGCCTTCAATTGTCCTAATTTGGGACATTCTATTATTCCTGCCCCTAGTGCTCTCATATTAAAACTGAAAGTATAATAGATTGTGCTATCTACTTTTAATGTTTCCTATTAAATAGTATCTGTTGTTTCACTTGGCGTAGGGCAACTAACAACAAACTTTCCACTTCTTTTCTCTCATTTGTATGTTCTTGGCCATCTTCTTCAATCAATGTATCCTTCTGTTCATCCAAAACTGCTCGTCAATTTCTACCTGACCCACTTGGTTCTCTATCATTGTTTGTTGCTGCAGTTTTAAAACTTTAGTCCCAAACTCTGGTCATATGACTCTGAGCAGTCTCCCAGCTTACCACCTCCACCTTCTTCTGAACACTTTGGATTTGTGATCTCTGCTTGGTAATTTGCATAACCCTTTCCTTAACCAAGAGCTCAGTGTCCTTTTGATATAAAAGGAAAGTTTGATTCTCTTGCAACCTACCATCATTTGGGTGTTTGTCCTCTGCAAATCTCATGTTGAAATTTGATCCTCAATATTGGAGGTAGGGCCTAAGGGCAGGTGTTTGGTCATGGGGGTAGGTCCCTCATGAATAGATTAATGCCCTCTTTCAGGGTCCGGGCATGAGTTCTCACTCTATTAGTTCCCACGAGAGCTGGTTGTGAAAAAAAAACAATGGCACCCCCACCTGTTGTGCACTCTCTCAACATGTGATCTCTGCACATGCTGGCTGCACTTCACCTTGCCATGAGTGCAGGCAGCCTAAGGACATCACCAGAAGCCAAACAAATACCAGAGCCATGCTTCTTGTACACCCTGCAGAAGATTGAGCCAAATAAACCTCTTCTCTTTATAAATAACCCATCCTCAGATATTCCTTTATAGATAACATAAAATGGACTAAGACACAACCTCTGGGAATTTTTTTTTTTTTTGGTAGAGCGTCAGCTTCCTTGATGTGGTAAGCCACAGCTTTCTGGAGAAACATTCACTTTAAAAACATTTCTTCCAGGATTGCTCAATTGCTCAACAGCTTCATTGTGGGCTCTTTCTGCAAGCATTATTACTATTTTTAACTTCTTAATCTAGTTGGTGCTCTTCTTCAAAAAACCTACCTTCCAATCTTCTGAGAGTCTCCTGACATTTCTACTCTGTGTTCCTTAAATTCTCCTTCACATCATCTAATTTTTTCTCCAATTTGATTTTTCTCTTCTGGAATTGTTTATTGTTATCAGCTCTGTCTGAATCATGTCAATTTACTTGGATTTTTGATGGAACTCTCCCTCCAGCTCATTTATTTGCATAGTTTACTTTTGTTCCAATATTTCCTTCTCCTCTTTGGCTTTTTCTTTTGTTTCAATCAGTTTTTATTTCAGTTTTTAAGTTTCCTATAGTCTTTACCTTTGCTCTTTGCCTTTCCTTTTGTCCTTTCCGTTCGACAGCATCTTGGCTTCTGCAGAGACCCTGCTGTTCCTTGCCCAGCCACCGCTACCCAGGCTTTCTCTCTGAGAAAGAGAGAAACATCCTGCTTGTGCTGTTCCTGCACACAGAGATCTCCTCTGCCCCTGATGAGGCCCAGGTGTGGGGGCTGGGGCAGAGATCATGCTAAGAGCAACATCTACACAGTGAGTATGTGAGTAGCAGAGGGGCCTGTGTCCACCCAAGATAGGCCAAGTGGGCAGCCTTGTTTATCCCTTTGAAGCTTTGAAAACAGGCTTTGACTTCTCCTCTCTAGCTATGAAAGTCCTAGATAGCACCTTCTTCCAATAGAAGGCTCTTTTGTCTACATTGAAAGTCTGTTGTTTGGTGTAGACACTTTCATCAATTATCTCAGCTACATCTTCCGGATACCTAGCTGCAGCTTCTACATCAGCATTTGCTGTTTCACCTTGTACTTTCATGTTATGGGGATGGCTGCTTTCCTTAAACCTCATGAACCAACTTCTGCTAGCTTCAAACTTTTCTTCTGTAGCTTACTCACCTCACCTGTCTCAGCCTTTATAGAATTGAAGAGAATTAGGACCTTGTTCTGGATAAGGTTTTGGCTTAAGAGAATGCCATGGCTGGTTTGAATACTCAGACTTTCTCCATATCAGCCATAAGCCTGTTTCATTTTCTTGTCATTCATGTGCTCACTGGAATACCACTTTTAATTTCCTTCAAGAACTTTTCGTTTACATTCACAACTGGGCTTTAAACATGCCTTTCTCAAAATATTTAATCACTTCTGGGTTTTGATTTAAAGTAAGAGACATGTGACTCTTTCATTCACTTGAAGAGTTAGAGGCCATTGTAGAGTTATTGATTGGCTTGATTTCCATATTACTATGTCTCAGGTAATAGAAAGGCCCAAGGAGAGGAGAAATGTGAGGAAATGACCAGTCAGTAGAGTAGTCAGAATGCACACATTTATCAATTAAGTTTGCCGCCTTATAGTAGCTACCCTGTTTTCATGTTTTTCTTTGCTCCCTGACAGCCAGAGCAGCTGACTTCAGGACCAGCACCAGATGCCAGGGGATTAAACTTATGCAGTTTGATTAAACCAGTCTCAAAATTGTGTGAGATCATATCACCATAATAGATTCTTCTCATCGCTCATTGTGGTTGTATATCTTTAACCAAACCATGAATACAATATCTTCCTAAAAGAGGATGGCAATGTCATTTTTTGAATAGAAAAGATGTAATAATGGCTTACTTAACAATAAAAAATTCTACAGCAATTCCTAGAATAAACAATTACAAAGCATAGAAAGGAGAGAGTACAGTAGAAAGATATAAAGTAGGTTGATTTTCTGAATTTGTATGAGGGAAAATGATAGTATATAAACGAGGACATTAAAAATAATTGTCTAAACCTTCAACTGTATGAGATTTCTGAAGAAGTATAATCTATTCTACA